>JNBS01001835.1:0-16846 GCA_002081575.1 Thraustotheca clavata | reverse complement strand
TTGACTACAATGGAAAATATTCGATTCACACATTTATGTGCATTCCTACAAACCCAAACCAACAATGGATTTATCATGCAGACACCAAGCAAATTGAACACAAGACCCACACCGGATTATGTTTGGATGGTGATCCAACATTCACTGACCACCATCTACAAGTATACGAGTGCTCTCCAAATAATCCAAATCAGCAATGGAACTTTGAGTATTTGTATTAAGTCAATTAAATGGCATATACATATTGCATTAACTTTAATTCCTCAAGTTAAGCAAAGCACTTATCAATAGTTAATCTTGCAAAGTTTGATAACAATTATTCCACCAATCTTTTTTCAAACTATATTGTATTTAATCTAAAATATATTTCAATCTTACTGATATTTATGATTGAAAATGAACTATGACTGACTATTATAGAGCACAGAAAAATACATCTATGAATTAGAAAACTAATAAAAATGTTCACGTGTTTGTATCGAAATAAAGGGCTTGAAGTTTTTGTGTGAGATGACGTGATTTTGGGACTATACCATGTCAACCTGCTATCGTCAACTTTTTAGCATGTACATTTTTTCAATTGCTGGCACATAGTACTAATATCATGAAAAGAAATTTTCTTTCCTCCGTTATTTTGCATTTTCCTTTTGCCACTGAAGAATGAATTATAAAACAAGTCAACGTTATTGCTTTATTATGAAGATGAGATTGTTCGCGACAGCTTTAAAGCATTGTTGCAAGAAATTCTGCGTTTAGCATGTCAATTCTGAATTAATTCAACGAGCATTAAAATATCGACAAAAGGCCCGAAATAAAAGAAACCAAGAATCTCATATTAACTTTGACTACAATTTTTTTTGAAAACCATGGAATTACATGGCAAAAATGATAAGATCACTCTACAACACATAAATACTTATTACTATAAACAGAACAAAAAGTTTTTTGATATTAATTTGACTGAAGTGTAATCTTCCACAGTTGGCATTTTTGAACCAAATATTCATACGAGAATTTACAAGAATTAGGCAATTCACTATTAAAAGTGACTTGAATACTTTTCAATATTATCAATTTGTAATTGAAACTCTGTTCTTTACTCTATAGATAATGGAAATGTTTTAAAATTAATCGTCTCCTTCAATATTCCTGTAATACTTTGCAAATATTGGGTAAGAGCACAAATTCATTTCAGACTCAGTTCAGTGTGGTGCAGTTGATGTGTACTGATGCAAGAAGTGGGAAGCAATGCGCTGTTCTTAAAGATTCCGTCAATTGCCAAAAAAATAGTATCATTTCCTTTAGCTCAAAACAGCAAAGATGATCACTTGACTTTAATCCTGACTAATTGCTCGGTTTATCTAACCAACCTAACTACTGAGTAGCAAGATGTAGTGATTTGTCAATAATTGCCAACGATATTCAATCATATATTGCATTTCCAAGTTTAACCTTGAGTAGCTCTAAATACCTACGTGTAAGTATAAAATTCTTCACTTTAATCGATTAAAAGCATTATTGTTGCATGCCTCTTTATGGCTTTATGGCAAGCTTTCGTAGCTTTTTGTACACATCTACACTAGTACTGAGGAATCATTCTCCGTTGTCCTTCTCGCCCATTATTTCCTGCATGAGTGTCGTAATTGAACATCAAGTTTTTTAGATTCATCAACTCAAAATCGGTGCTTAACCCGATAACTCAGAACCTTAGGCAAATTTAAGACCACCATTATGTACTGATACATTGGAAAATATCTTGATCACATCTTCATAAACATACCTACATATAAAATCTAAAGACAATCAAACAGCATATTACTTGCTTAACAGCAAAATTGAATTTGATTTTAAGTCACCCACAATTTCATACAAATTAAAGCTTAATCAGCTTTACCCATGTTAGGTCCACTCAAGTTAATGATTTGCATTAGCTTCTTGCAGTTTTCTATTCATATTGTTATAATATAAGATGTTCACCCGAAGCTTCCAATACGAAGGTTTTAATCATTCCTACCACAATGGCTTCTTCCCATATCAACAAGTTTAAAAGCCTCATTTTCAAATTTGCTAATTGATGAATAAGCTCATTGGTTTTACAGCAGTGCTTTCTGGAGTTTTGGCTCAAGAATCATGTTCTTCTGAAATATCAGGAGCATATTCTGATTGTCTTTATTCCCATGGTCCATCTATTGTTGGTACTATTTTTGATGATGTTCAATCGTATTTGGGTCATGTGTCAATTTGTTATGGTGTATGGCCTAAATGTGCTGAAATTCAAAAAATTGCTGTGTCTTCTTCTGGTAATTGCCTTGTCGAGGGTGATGGCAAAATGGTCGCTTTAAATACTCTTTTTACTCCATGTGAAGATCCTCTTCCACCTTATCTTTTTGACACTCAATTGTACACGGCAAATGGCTATATTTTGTCAGAGTATTATGGAGCTCTTTACACGGATATTGTTCGTGATTATCCCAATGAACATTTTACATACAATATAACCTCGCAAACTCTTCTTTCAAAGAGCAATGGACAATGTATAGAAGCAGTGCCAAATTCTATTTACTCACCTGCTAATGGTGGCACTCTCAAAACATCTCCATGTGACTACCAAAATGACAATCAACGTTGGATTTATCGTGCCAAACGTCTTTGTTTGGTGAACTTCAAGTTTTGCATTAAGACTGAAAACTTATTGAAGCAAAGTTCACCAGTGCGCATTGATAATTATCTAGATATCAATAGTGTATTTACCAATGGAACTACTGCTAAAAGTGAATATTTCCGCATTGTGTCACCTAGTGGTAAACGTATCAGTGAATTTTACACTGGATTATATTATGATGATGCCAAGAACAATTTGAATGAAATATTTACATTCTTTGATAATGAAAATATGATTCGCAGTGTAACATCAGATCAATGTTTGGATGCTTTCCTTGACTACAATGGAAAATATTCGATTCACACATACTTGTGTACTACTGATAACTCAAATCAACAATGGATTTATCATGCAGACACCAAGCAAATTGAACACAAGACCCACACCGGATTATGTTTGGATGGTGATCCAACATTCACTGACCACCATCTACAAGTATACGAGTGCTCTCCAAATAATCCAAATCAGCAATGGAATTTTGAGTATTTGTATTAAGTCATTTAATGGCATATACATATTGCATTAACTTTAATTCCTCAAGTTAAGCAAGCACTTATCAATAGTTAATCTTGCAAAATTTGACAATTATTCCAGTTCACTCACAATCTCTATTGTACATCCTACTAAATCAGTAAGAAGATATGTTTCTCAATATGATATTACTATTAAAGAATTAGATTTAATTTCTTGGTTAAAAATGAAATGAAGCATGTAACAGCACCAGTTATAATCGTCAAATAGAAAGTTCAGCTAAATTTTAACCCAATGCTCGTGACACGAAAAACTCAGAGTGTGAATGTAAAGTTAAAGCTTCGTCCAAAGACAGCTCAAGGGATTAAAAATCCACCAATTCGAACACCCTCAAGGCCTCAACTAGCACCATGTCCATCATTTTCACCGAAAGGAAAAAATACCAATGCCAATAAACAAAGTACAACTGATGAAAATTATACCACACCAGATCAAACACGCATATTAAAATTAACTAAACACACTACAGGAGCTAAAACCCACCATCCTGACATAAATTTTGATGATTTACGCCCATTGATTGACATTGCATATTGGTCTTCATTTGGAGAGGTTCGGCGTGATACTGCTTCTGCTTTTTGCACATTAAGCAAAAATGGTAAGATAACCTATTAACTACACCAAGTATAAAGTAAATAGTTGCAAATTTGGAAATTCTGGCTGACTCAGGTGCACTTGGAGCAGCATTAGCATTAATTGCAGGAACAAAGTCATCTATGGATTTGGTCATTTTACGTGATAGTGCAGAGACTATAGCCCAACTTGTAAGTATACAATTTATATTGGTGTTTATTGTAGAATTGTGATTTAGATTCAATTACCAAGTATGCAAAGAAAGTTATTAGCAGCCCCAACAGGCTTATCCACTGTGTTTTCAATCTTAAGAGTGGCAGATATTGAAACCAAACCCACAGCAATTCGTCTTGTATTACGTTTACTTGAATTACCCGAAGCTAATTTACTTTTTGTCAAAGAAGGTGGATTTTTTGCTATTTTGCAATTTATGCAGACTTTAACCTGCCGGCGCGATATGAAGCTTAAACGTTCTGCAACTACGATTTTACAGCGTCTTGCAATTCCTGAAAGCAATCGGCTTTTTATTGCTGAAGATGATGGTGATTCTATTCCTCAATTCTGTAAACTTTTACATGATCCTTATCTTGAAATTGACGCTGGATTTCGTAAAGCACTTCTTCAATGCATTCTTGTTTTAAGTCAAACCAAACAAGCAACTAGAAGGTTTATGGAATGTTCAGTAGCTCCAGCTTTACTTTTTATGTTGACTACTGCTGCTTCATCAACTCCGATCAAAGCGAATGATATGCATGTCATTCAGCTAATTTTAACTATCTTTGAGCAATTTAGCATGGACAATCGACAAACTTTACCCTTAATTCAGCATGATATTATCCCAACATTAATGGCTATAGGATTTAGTACAAATGACCAACATCAACTTGAAGAGCCTTTAGCTCTAAAAACTTTGAGTATTTTAACACAGCTATGCAAACGAACCGAAGCCCATGCCATAGTGCTTAATTTGGGTATTGTGGATAGAATTTCACAATTCAAATTATTCCTATCTAAAGAGCAAGAATTACGGACATATTCAATTGCACTTTTAGTTGCTTTGGGGCAATCTATTCCATTACCACTACATCCTCGGCCAAGCTATGCAATAATTGATCATACTTTTCACATGGATTTAGTTGCTCGTGGTTATCTTTATTGTGCCTTTGGAGTATTATCAAGCACTGATCAAGAAGCTAAAGTTCATATACTTTATGCATTGCAACATTTAAGTGAAAGTGATAATATGCGAATATTATTGTGTCGCCCACCAGTGATTGAAGCTATTTTATCGACATCAACTTTAAAAGATTTTGAAATAGTGACTTGTTGTGCAAAGCTGCTGGGTGATTTAGCTCTGAGACGAGAAAACTTTTCAATGCTTTTAGACTCTCGTATTATTCTTTTCTTGCTCAAATGCATCGCTCCATCTAGTAGAAATGAAAATATCAAGTACCTATTTAATCAAGATATGGTGATCCTAATACGAATTTTAATAGATATGAAGGTGCTCGTGCTTTTGCTTCATTAGCTGCAGTTGACAGTAGTGCAGCAAGAGAACGACTTGTAGCTGCTGGAGTTGTCACCTTTTTAATGCGTTTAGCCAAACATTATGAGTGTGAAATTCCCATTATAAAAGCTACTGCTGAGTTTGCTCGAACGACAATTCAATTCTTACGACATGATGCTGCAGCTCTTCGAATTCAAAAAATAATGCGAAATTGGAGAGCTAAACATATTGCTGAAGATGTGAGAGAAGCTGCAATGTTAACATTAATGTCACCACGACGACGTCGATTTCAACAAGTAGCAATGAGAGCTACTCGGTTAGCACAAGAAGCTCAAGACACACAAGAAACAATTCAATCAAAGTACCTTGTCAAGAAAACCATTTGATTGCGATGACTTGAGTGGAATTAATAAACGTACTCTAACTCTCTAAAGCAGACTCTAAAAAGAATGACCTTCACGAACAACTCGGAATCGAACTAAAACAACAGCAGCTCCCCATGTAATGACTGTCCATAGCATCCAAAGCAATGGGAATAAAAATGTCAATTTCAAACCTTCAGCATCATTCCTACATTTTACATTAGATCTGCAGAATACTTGTACATACCGGCAGAGAGGGTTGAGTACAATCTTATCATCAACTTGGACACTACCACAATTTGGAGCATAATAGTCTTTGAGCCATCCAAGAATAATTGGCGATGGCACATCACCAAGTGCATGAATCATAAGTGTATTAACAGCTACAGCTAGAGGACGACGAGAAGGATCGACACACAATAGAACTGCAATAGCAGTACAAGATGGTGTAGCAAATAGGAAAATAAGTGCCAAACCAACAAATGATAAAAACCATACTTTAGAAGGTAAACCATACCAGGCAACCAAAGCTAATGCTGTGCCAATTGCCATAAGAATAAACATTTGACGAAGAGCATAGTACTGACGAACAGTAGAATGGACTTGGTGAGCAGAAAGATCAAGGAGATATCCACCAAGTGGGGTGCCAACTACGGCACTAATAACTATCGTAATCAATTAAAAATTTATCAAGACAGTATTACAGTACCAACAAGTGCTCCAAACACCATAGAAGCCTCTGTTTCATGTTCAAAAACACCAAGGCCAATTAGGAATAATGGTCCAAATACCCCAAGACCAGAAATTGAAAAAGTAAATGCTGCTGAGCCAAATACACTGAGTAAAAATATGGGATGTACCATAACTTCATACGATTCCTGCCAAAAAGAAAGCTTAGATTCTGTTTCTTTATGTAATAAATGTTGAGTGTCCTTAAGATGTCCATCCACACTACATTGTGATGGTTGATCATATTGTGATGGAATAGCAGCAAGGCAAATATAAGCCAGTGGAAACATGGCAATAGCCACAATATAAAAAGCCCAATCCCAACCCCACGAAGAGTTGGCTAATACAGCACCATAAGCATACCCTAAAGCAGTACCAGCCTACGTATAAATTATAAAATACAATTTTTATAATATTTTTACCGATGTCAAAGTAAAAAATACGCCCATCCAAAGCGTACGAGTAGAAGCTGGGGCATAATCATCAATAAAAGGTGGAGCAATGCATTGAAATGAAGATTCACCAATACCACTAAGAATACGACCAGCTAATAGTAACCCAAAGCTTTGAGCTGGTTTAGCAAGGCCACAAAGTAACATAGCCACACACCACACCAATAAACCAATACCAATGAGACGAAATGGCTTGACAAATATGGATAAATAGCCAAAAAGCATGATAAAAAGTGCGTACGAAGCTATGAATGACGAAGCCAATAGCCCAAGATAAACCCCTTCTTGAGACACATCCACGTGCAGAGTACGCTCAATAAAGTATTGGAATTGTGTTGGAGCACCTGGAATGATCCCTCGATCAACGTAATTGAGTAAATTGATTCCACAGAAGAGTAGGAAGAGCCATGATGCACTTGTCATTGATGCCAATCAAATATGTAAACCCGTATAAACTAAACCTGTATAAATTAAAGTCTGAAAATAAACATACAAACTTTTGTACAATTGTTTATCATTAGTTTAGTTTAGATCATATCTAGCTTCAGATTAAGCATTATATTCTCTTATGGGGATAGGAATGATTATTCTTGGATGGTAGGATGCATACATAATTATTTAGGCTTACAGTCTTGGGTAAATTTACAGTACTAAGACACTTTGCAGTATGATATATCTACAAGCTATGACTTTGGCAAGCTTTACATAAAACTTTTGAGTTTTGATTATTCAGCCAAATTGTATGATACATTTACAGAAAGTTTATTCAAGATATTTTTGCTTTAGATTTGGCTCTTTAAATTCAATTTACAGAGCATAGATTAATGTGTACAAGGTTTGAAAAGTAGTTTTTGTATGGATTGCATATTGTCTATCAATACAAGTAATTAGTTTACTCGTTTTAAGACTAAAATCAAAGAAAATTGCAGTAGTTTATTTGGTTAAAACATACCACGAAAGGCAGGCATATTTCGAACTACTTGATGTCCAATTTCGCGTGCCATTTCAATATCTGGACCAAGAATACTAGCAATTGATTCATATCTCTCAAGCATTTCACCAATATCTACACACTTTTTTGGCTCAATCATCTCATCAATTTTGACTTTTTTAATTGTTTTTTCAGCTTCATTATTGGCAAAAGGGATTTCTATCCATTCATTTTTACTTTTTAAAATAAGTTCCTGTATGAAGGCAAATGCATTATAAGGTTGAGATAATTGGAGAGAGAAAATGGTTGTGTTTGATCCAAGCCACATAAAGTTCCAAATGCAATTCAAATCAGTGAGAAGAACTATTGGAGAGTCATAAGTTAACATATCGATTGCAATAAGCTTTGCAATTGCCTTGGCTTTACCAATATTAAATGTTTCAATGAAAGTAAGATTTTTGTTCAGTTCTATGACCAAGTGGAGGTCAGGGAAATGTATAAGAGCATGTAATTGAGTTTTCTCCAACTTTCTCATAATTAATGCATCAGCACTCCCTTGAAGGTCAAATGGCAAACGCTCATCTCTGATATTAAGTAAACTACATTGTGAGGAAACATTCATCACTGCCAAACCATGCTTTTCAAGATCTTGTTTTAAATGTAATTCCAAGTATCCAATACATTGATCACTTTGTTGATTTTTGTCCATTTCACTCCACTCAAATGCATTAATTTCATCTTTTGTTTTCACTGATGGTTCTTTGATATCAACAATAGCAATCGAAGCATTTAAGCTGGTCAATATTGTTTTACATTTCTCTTCATTCATTTCAGATATTGCAACACATTTTCGTTGTTCCTTTACTGCATCTAAGTCCAAAGAGGCAACTTCATGATTCATAAGATTTGTTTCTTCTATAAACTCCTCATCACACATTTTAACTTTGGAGAAAATAAAACTATGTACAATGAATGACCACAATCATATATTGATGTATATTGACTACGAAATTTATGGCTCAGAATTAAGTGCAATCGCACCTTTTTCCAAGGCAACTGAAAAATGGGACCATATTTCTTCAACGTCTTCTAAGCCGATAGAAATACGAATTAAATCACGACGAACTCCGCAAGACTCGACGTATTCAAACTCACTCGAATGGGAAAGAATTGTGTAAGGAATTGATAGAGTGAAATTTGTGCCTAAACTTGGTCCCTTGGCAAAGTTAAATGTATCATACACAATCTATTGCATGTAAGTCAAAATTGTAGAAATATATATACCTTGGCAATGTCATAGCCTCCACGAACAATAAACGATAATAGAGGTCCAAAAGCATCACCTTCTTCTATAGAATACCGCTTGTACATGGCTGTATTGACAAACTTTGGATAATAAATGGATTCGACCAATGGATGGGCTTTTAATCGATCAGCAATAATTGCTGCATTGAAATTGACACGAGCACGACGTTCATGGATATCCTATTGCAAATATTAGCAATATTTTTATCGCTAAATTTTACAGCCGAAGCATCGAGTAATGTTTGGGCATCGCCTTCATAAAGATAGCTTTGACCATCTAATCCAGCTAAAAGTTCTGAAGCTTTTGACGAAGATGGATTAACAATCAAAGAACCACCAATGACTGTAGCATTGCCAGAAAAGATTTTAGTCAAACTGGTAGCAATAATATCAGCAGCATGCCCATCAATGCTCTTTAGCACCTAAATACAACATTAATTCACATATATAATTTGAAATCAACTCACATTGACATTATACGATCCAACAGTGTCATCCACAATCAAAATAGCATCTCGACGATGGGCAATGACAGCAAGTCGAGCGATATCAGGGCTTCGAAGCAATGGATTGCTTGGTAATTCAGTGAAAATTGCATTAATATTTTCAATTCCTTCCAATTCTTCCAAGTCATTTTCATTGCCATTTGGGTAAAAGATAATATCTTCTGAGTTCCATTCAGGTCGACGAAGCATTTTTAATGTATCAAGATATGGAAATCCAAACATGACTGTCTTTCCCTTATTTGGTAATTTTTTCAGCAGGCGATAGGCATTAAAAATTGCAGCCATTCCAGCAGGATATAAGCTTACATTAGCCGAAGGAATATTATAAAGTGAAGCAATACGTTCTCGTAATTTTGTGTGTGATAACGTGTTATCCATGGAAATTTCCACGTCATGACTTGATTCATTTAGTGACTCAAGTAACCGCTCTGCTAGACGGGACGACGTAATCTCACCACCATGTTGCCAACAAGCTCTAAAACAATTTAAAGCTTCTGTGGGCATAATTAAAGCATGAGCATCACCAACACCAATAGATTCAAAGGTGATAGAATCTGATGGAAAACTATGCGAAAGAAATGCTTGGAATCGTTCTGCCACAGCCCATGTTGGCAATACAAAAACAGCTTTAGAAGGATCATTTACATGGTGTTTATGCCACCACGCATTTAATGCAATGTTATTGGCATGGTATACAAAACGAGGATAACCAGTACGTAATGCAGTATGTAAATCATGGTTTCCAACAGCATACTTTTCAACGTGTTCCCATTTTGGCATGGAGACCGAAACAGCATGAAAATGATCAGGTAAAGCTTGGCCAAGTTCACGGCTTAAACAACGAGGTGTGGCAGTCATGAGAACGTTTGATGAATGGCTACAAAATAAACAATTGCCTTTGTTGATATGGTGACCTCACAGCTGATCTTTACTGAATCTTTACCCATATAAACAAAGTGGGATCGTATTCAAACGCCAAGATAGCTCCATCTCTACTTGCATTCAACTATTTGATTCATGTGATATGCTGTAGTCTAGGATTGTCTAACACAATTACTTTTTTCAATTTTCACATTTTGACCAGTAAAACAACAAGTCTACCAATACAATACAACTTTCTACTATTCTGAAAGCTCATTTAACTCTTGATTTCTTCAGTAGAAGCTTTGATATCAGTGAAGTCAAGACTCTCAATATCATCATTCATGACTTGCAGTTGGGTTGAAAATGACAAAAACAATGATAGCAGTCCGGAACTATCCGGCCGTAATCGTAATTTATCCGGAAGAAACTTAAGTGAAAGGCAAAGGTAAAGTGCGTACTTAAGTGAAAGTGGCTAACGAACCAAAGAGCGATGAAGAAGAAGGTGAGGATTTCATGCTTGAATGCATAGGAATTGATGTTAATGGAGATTATTTTGTAGGTATTATTGATGGGAAAGTCTGGGTCTGGCAAGACGTCCATGCGTTCGATTATCTTTGCAAATTATCTTGGTAAATCTTGTAATTTTAAGTATGATTGTTGAACGATGCATTTAGCCCGTGATACGATGCGTTTAGGACCTACATGTATGTTGTTTATACTCTAATCTAATGTCTCTGAAGGCCATGAGTCTTAATCTGTTGATTTGTAGTGGATGTCGAGCATTCGCACGTTCGCTTTCTTGGTAATCTTGTGTTGAATTTATGGGATTGTGGCGGGTATTATCATTAGCATGTGTGTTAAATGATCTCATGCAGTGTCATAGTCAAGATGCTTTTTATGAAAATTACTTTGAAAGTCAACGTGATCATATTTTTCGAAGTGTCGAATTATTGATTTATGTCTTTGACATTGAATCGCGTGAATTGGAAAAAGATTTGAATCATTTTGATGGATGTCTTGAAGCAATTGAACAAAATTCGGAATCTGCTAAAGTATTTGTATTGATTCATAAAATGGATCTTGTTCCTGAAGCTCAACGTGATGCTGTGTTTGAACAACGTAAAGAAATGATTATGTCTCGCACTGGGGTATAATTTACCATAAGCAATCACATTCTTAATGATTGTTTTAGAACATTCCTACTGTTTGCTTTGGTACATCGATTTGGGATGAAACATTGTATCGTGCTTGGTCTTCGATTGTGTATTCGTTGATTCCTAATATGCAAGATTTGGAACATCATTTGAATGTGTTTTGTTCAATTTGCAATGCTGATGAAGTTGTTTTGTTTGAACGTGCAACTTTTCTTGTCATTGCCAATGCAACTCATACAAAACATCGTGACATGCATCGATTTGAAAAGATTTCGAATATAATAAAACAATTCAAACTAAGCTGTTCCAAGACATTGGCTCAATTTCAAGGCATGGAAGTACGTAATTCCAATTTTACGGCATTTATGGACTTTTTTACTACCAATACATACATTATGGTCATTATGAGCGATGGAAGTATTCCTGCTGCTACCACTCAATTGAACATCAAAGCTGCTCGTCCCGTTTTTGAACACTATGTCCAACAAGCCAACTAAATCATTTTGTTTTCTTTGATCTTGTTGCTAAGACATCATTTCGTAATAACATCATCATTTGACATAAGTTTTGCTGTTGTTTTTCAGCAATCAGGTTGACTTAATGTGTATTTAGCTACAAGGCTTATTGTTATTAAAAAGTCTGTACATTATCCTGCGATGATAAGTTGTTGTACTTCATTTTATCCATTGTACTCTGCATGATGGCACATAGTTAAAATGAATTTCGTTTGAGATCACGCCATCGATGCAATACACACAAAAACCAAATCAAATAGCTACTTTTTGGTCGAAATATTTTAAAATTGTGTATGAATTTAATCGTCGTGGTTAAAATGATTCAATACTACCCGAAAGTGCAAAAATGAACTACAATTTCAATTATATTCAACCTTAGTATCACAAACGAAGTGAAATGACATCCACATTTTTTCCCTGGATTTTTGAACCCGTGTGATAGCTTGATCTATCCACCTGATAATATCATCTCGAGAGCACCCACCATTAGCTTTTAAAATAGCATGATTCTCCGCTATCTCTTTTTTGTAATCTTACATCATATAATCAAAATCATTGTCACCTTCTTCAGGTGGTAACTCATTTGTGCCCGCAAAATCTGTTGCCATTATATTGTACTTGGAATTGTTGACCATATTTGTGTCTGATATAATAATATCATTTTCCTCAAAATACTTTAGCCAAATTTGAAGTAAGATGGTATCACTGGATTTTTCAGGATTTTACTTGACACAGACATAACTTTGTTTAAACACACGAGCACATTTTCACAGCCATTGAATACCTGACGCATGACCAATATATTATCTTGACGATTTTCAGGAATTAAATCAAATTCGAATAAATTGATACCAATGCTCCCAATGCCAAACATTTCCTTTACATAACGACGCAGCATAGAATTGTTTCCGGGTAAATCGACAAGGGTAGATTTGATTATCATTTAGACCTTTGTCTGTTGGGGTATATCGAATACACTGAGGGTTGCCTCTAGAGTAGCATTCACTTACTGGTTTCTTCAGTAGCGATAGAATAAACCATGTTTTTCAAACACATTGGGTGCCATTGATCAAAATGAAGACGAGGTTTTTACATGCTTGGCGCAAATTAACAACACTTTTGCATAGGGATCTAAAAGGTTATGGTTATTATATGAAGTGAGCAGCGGGTTGATTGCTTTATTTAAAAGGAATATAAGCATTGTAGGTCTCAATTCATAAACTACATTATGATTTGTACGGTTCATTTTATTACTGATGTTATCGGGAACAGGAGGGTCATAAATTATGGGAACCAAATAAGCTGAATTGACCCCATTGTATCTTTTAATTTCATCCAAAAACCAAGACGGGTCAAGATATGAACTTGGATTTTTACAGAGAGAGGCAACATTTTTTTTCAGAGAGAAGATACAACTCACCAACGTAATTAAACTCAGTAAGGGCTGTTTTGAGCAAACTTGTACATCTTTCCAAAGTCAAATTCATGTCAATTCCCAAAACAGATATATAATGATTGAATTATTGAACTTTTTGCCATAATTTTTCCAGTACAGAATTGACTCCGTGAGAAGCAAAAAGTGCAGGCACAACATCATTCTCTGCAAAATAAGATAGGGGCTATCAATTGCAGCATGATTTATTATCCAGACAAAAGGTGTCGATCCAAATGGGACTGAAACTATTTTGGATTGATCAATTATAAAGTCAGGGTTGGTAATTAGATTGTAATGAGCTAAGTGAGCATCACAGCCTCCACGGGAGTGCCCAAATAAAATGACTTTTTTTATTTCTGGGTTGTCAAGCATGTTGCAAGCAAAGGCAATTACACCAAGGTCATTTACGTCCTTCACACACATGTCTGGTGCTTCAGCTTGGTATGGTCCACCAACGAATCTTGTGGCATGAAAAATAGTATTAGTTAGGATAAATTTTGTCCAGTGATACAAATATACACAGCATCGCCTAAATTCATTGCAATTGCATGGATCATGTCGCCTTCGTATACAATACACGGAAAAATGTTTGATTTTTTGCTATCCACATCAATATCTTTCAGTAATTGCTCAAAATTCTCAAGCAATACAGTTGCCCCTATGCAAGTAAACTTGCAAGGAAAACAATAGTGTATTATACTATCATTTCGAAGTATCTAATCGTGAACAAAATGAAGATAAGCTGCGTAATGAACATTCGTATAACATTCATCTAACAAAAGACATAAAAAATCCATAAGTCGAAGCTAAATAATAGTTTTAAAGATTTGACAACCGCACATGACAACACAAAAACTTAGTTGGGGAATTTGAATGAATCAATAAATGATATAAGTTGGCATTCTTCATACATTATACCCTTCCCCTAAACAAATCTTATGATAAATAATATTTAAACAGTACATGGTGTACCCAACTTCAATTATATACAATGTACAAGATAAATTTTACTCTAAAAGATGATACCTTTGTTGAATGGATATATATTATATTTTTGAAAAAGGACTCTTATATAAAAAGGACTATGAATTATGTGTAAGTAGTTGTACACTTTAGTTCAATGCAGAAAGAAAACAAGAGATGAAAAAAAGTTAAGGTAAAGCATGAAACCAATTGACAATGGTTGAATGTCCATAACGAGCTGCAAGAGCACTAGCATGAACTGCACAGCCTTCTGTACGATGTAAATGAAGATATCGGACCACATCAAGACTACCATGTGCAGCAGCCCAATTAATAGCATGTTCTGTACACCCTTCATCACGGTGTTCATGTAGAAAACGAACAATATCAAGATGTCCATACAATGCAGCACCATCCATTGCTTCTTTTGTACATCCTTCCGTTCGAAAATCATGTAAAAATCGTACGATTTCAAGATGTCCTGAAAATGCTGCACTTGTCATTGCATATGTTGTACATCCTTCAGTACGATGAGTATGAAGAAACTTGACAACATCCAAATGTCCATTTTTAGCAGCTTGATCCATTGCAAAGCTTGTACATCCTTCATCTCGATTTTCATGTAAAAATCGTACGACTTGTAAATGTCCATTTTCAGCAGCTTGATTCATAGCAAAACTTGTACATCCTTCACTTCGATGAGTATGTAAAAAGCATACAATATCCAAATGGCCAGCGGCAGCAGCACTATTCATACAATCCACAGTCCACCCTGTGCCAACCTGTTGTTCATGTAGAAATTTTAAAATATTTAAATGACCATGTTTCGCAGCTCCATTGAGTGCATATGTCGAAATTGGTGGAACTGCATGGCCATCATGAGCTTGATGCCATCTTGCAAACAAATGTTCAAGTACTTTAAGTTGGCCAGCCACAATGGCACAAAATAAAGCATATTCTATTGCTCGATCGGGGTTTGGTACATTACGTAGAACGATTTGAACCATACGTAAGTCTCCACGGGCAGCAGCAAACCCGAGTAAACTATTGTCTTTAAGTCCCAAGGATAAAGTTGGTCGATCAAGTCGAATTTGGGCTGTGTACGCTTTGATCGAAAAGCTTATACCAGGCATGTACACGATCGTAGCACGGAATAAAGACGTATTAGTGAGCACTTGGAGAGCCACGGGATCGCCAGTATCAGTGTTCTTTCGCTCAAGAGCTGTCATCATATAAGTACTTATTTGGTCAATTTGCCCAAATGGCAATCAGTGAAAAACAAGAATAGGTCACAGGTGAAAAACACGGTGAAAATGAATAAGAGAATTTACCACAAGGGAATAATATTTTTTATTCCTTACGGTGCGTGATCGATTAAAAAAAGGAAGAGCGACACGAAGTACGGACGAGTGCGAAAATGTTGATTATACTGCGTGAACGCAATAAGTTGAAAAATGTCAAACAGAAAGGGAGACATTATATTGTCGGTTGGATCGGTTTCACCGTCCTATGAAAAGCGAGGAATGTTAAATTGTATGGTTGAAGTAGAGCCTTTTATTCACAAAGTCGCTTCATACTTGTTTCTACACCTTATCAATTGAGTCAGTACCGATTGAGTGTGGTAAACTATTGCAATTAGACAATTAACAACCTTTCTTGTAACTTCCAACTCAGTATATAGATCTTATCATATTTCTTCGATATGACAGTAAACAATACCATTTAGCTCAAATTTCTATCTATATTTTGAAGAAACAATCAACGCAATTAAATTGTTAATGAAATATTGCTTTTAGAATAGAAAAGATGAATCTATATGAATGTTTAATAATTGGCATAGATCATTCTCAGAATCTATTGCATAGTTGGTAAAAACACTGCATTCTATCCATCCATTTATAATGAACAAAGTGCTTTCTGGGTTCATTAATCCCATTTAAACAAATTATTGTTCAACGCAAAAGTGTGTTTTTCGTTGGGTTATTGAATAAAGAGTTTTGATTGGTAGAAATTCTAATTTGATTAGCATATGAAATCTATAACGAAATTAACCAATGGCCTTTGTGATGTGCTTAACCAGGTCATGCCGCCACTTCCGTCCGCCAATTCTTCCAACTACTGCTTCATTCTGTACAAATAATCGTCCAGAAGAAGAATCGATGAGCCTAACCCAACGAGGTAAGCAATTTCTTAAAGAATATGGCAAAATTGGCTTGGTTACGCATGCTACATTGTCTGTAGTGTCATATTCAGTATTGTACTTGAGTGTGACCAAAGGTTTTGATGTTGGAGCTTATGTGGAAAGCTGGAGTACGTCTGTACAAGCTGCTGCTGCCATTGAAAACAATGCAACAGCT
>JNBS01001834.1:0-15867 GCA_002081575.1 Thraustotheca clavata | reverse complement strand
ATTCGGATTGATGAAAACAAATACGTGGCAATCTGCCAATCCTGAACTATTGCAAGCTCTCTCAGTGATGAAAAGTTCAGCAATACCATGTTTTGGTGACGTTCATCCAGGCAAACCAGATAGTTCTTCAGCAGCCTCGTTCTGTCTACCTACAATGCTATACGCTTTGGTAGCCATAATTGCAAGTATTAAAATGTATTAAATAATTTCAAAAAGAGAGGTCAATTATTATTTCACTGATATTAAATCTATCCTTAACGTTTAACCTGAAATCTTTACCATACAAACTCACAGTGAATTCAATTGAATGTGATCTTGTGGTGAATTAATATTCAATTCTTTATGTTACGAATTTGATATAATTAACCATATATAAGCCAAAACTTCAATAATTCTTTTCAATCAATATTTTTCCTTTCTTTAATAAAGCTTTAAATCTAAATTGCCACGTCACATTTCCTATTTAATCCCAACGTAATTTACAGTATTCTTAACCGTAATCCAGTGGACAAGTCAGACAAACTAGACATAATTACAACAAGCTATTTGTATAGAATCCGAACTGTCCAGTTGACTCTCCCAATTCTTATCATAACATTCCTTTAACACAATAGAAAGCTATATTAAGATAACGAAAAAGCATTCGCTTATTTTCATTTCAAATCAAGATTTATGCCACTGACGCTTGTATTACAGCTCTTCAACGTCGCGATTACTCACATCTCTTTATTACAAAAGTAATTCTCTCCAAGCTCAATTGAGCAAATGTATACAAAAGTCAAGAGAAAAGTAACAAGATATGTTTGAATTGAGAAATGTCTGAGTTTTGTGAGAGAGAGCAAATATCGGACAAGTCTCATTCTTCCTAGTGGCACGTAGCCACGCAGGCACGATGCAATCTAAAGCTATTAAACGCAAGCGAGGTATGGAACCCTTGGTACCAGCCAAGAAGACATTAACGAATTCAATGCACGCAAGCCTCGCCCTGTTGCAACAAATTCCAGCGTTGGCTACTTTTCCATCAGGACGACGAACAGCTCGACGCAATGGTGTGGATGCTGGTGACATGATGATTCATGCATTGGGAACTGTTATGAGTACAACGCAGGTATCGCCTTTGCCTCGAAGGCCATGTAGTGAAAAAGAAGACGAAGCGAGACCTGGTGTACAGTTATAGAGTTAGGAGGTCTTAATGGGTAAGTTGACCATTTTGATTACTATCATGCGTGTGTGTTTTCTTTGCATTCTTGTTTATCTTGTCGTTTGATGGTCTTTTACGTTTGTGTATAATTGGGGGTGGATAGGGCTCTAGTGTTTTTGGATCCAATGTACCATTAGCTATGTTGGCAATAGTAGTTTGTGGTGCGTCAAGATTTCCAAGGAAATCTAAAGTGCCTTTGAATATTGCAAATATTGAAGCTGATTGTCGTAGTGGATTGAGAATACGAGCACGCTAGAAATTTGTAAATTATACTATTTATGTAGATGAGATACCTTTGTGGTTGGGTCAAATACTAAATGGTGACGAAAAGTTAATATCGCTTTATAATACTCGTTGTCGAAATCTGAAGTATAATCTTTTCTACTTTTTAGCTCTTCTAATACCTGCAACTTGATCTTTAGTTTAGCAATATAAAAGTAATTACCTTTTCTGGTGTTTTACATCGAGAAACAAGTTCATGTGCAGTCACTGGACCAATACCTTTTAATGATAAACAATAATCACATCCCACCAGTACACAGTACTGAATGAACTATCTCAGTTATAGTACAATATAAGTCAATTTTAAATACCATTTCATCACTCCAGCCTATGAATGTTAACCCTTCATTAGCTCCAATATATCGTCGTCGAAATTCTTCTCCAAAGCCATCACCATTGAATTTAAATAACACCTATTTCTAATAGCAAGAGAATTGTCATTAGAAATAAATACCTTTCTGCAGCCGTAAGGAATACAATCACTATCTTCTGACATGACAATATCAATTAGTCTTTCTTTTGAGAGAAATGCTAATTGAGCATCAGCTTCGTATGGTGCAATTATGCATTCAATCTTCGGATGTAAGACAGCAAGCGTAACAAAAAACTTGCGAGCCATTGCACTCGTGACCGATAAAGCTTGGCAAAATGCTCCAAAACTTTTCTAGAGTTGATATTAGCTGCATGCGCACATAAATCTTACAGAAGTATCACCCTTTGCATGCAACTCACGTCCACGTTCTCGATGCAAAGCTCGGCTCCTATTCTTTACTTAATGGTGTGTAGTTTAATAATTTCTACTTCATGCGTTGAAGGTTTGTAGCTTTCTTGGCTGGCAATGGAGCTCCGTCAAAAACAAAGATTGGAGTAATACCATTCTCTAAAAGCAACTCCAATCGTGCTAAACAATGGGCTATGTAGGGTTCTGTTGGTGCATTGGGATCGTATGAACTACTGGGATAGCTATCGATTGTGCCAAGACCTAGCTCAACTGCACAACTATATGCACCTTTGTACAGCCAGCCATACGCATCGATACCAACGCGTTTCCCACGGTATCTATCCATACGAGCTTAGCTTACATTACCTATTGCAACTCATACTTGCTCACATGAACGCAGGAGATGACACTTTTTAGCGTTGGTAAAAGGTCTTTGACGCCCATAGTGATGCCAATCAATATTATGATTACTGCCAAAAATAAATAGGTTATTTGTGGCTAAATTTGGCACTATGTTTGATGATGTATTACATATGAGATAATATTGTAAGCTTCATGGACACGAGAGATATGGCCTTCTTAAAGCTATTTGCCTGGCTCATGGTATGTCCCATTCACTCTAAATTCTAGATATTTTTTTTGTGTAGCATAAACAGCAACATATTTTAATATTTTGCAGGTAAATGCAGTGTATACTTGCAAAAGAAAGACATTGAAATCTAATTGAGCAAGTCAATTCTAGCAATTTAAGAAGAGTCATGCTTTGTAGTATTAGTCATTTCAATTGAAATATCTAAATTGTCTGACCTGTTGGACCTCGGAACGGAGTCATATGTTGGTGATTACCTTTATCTCAACATAACAAAGACAACACTGCAACTTTTAATCACTTTCAATTGTACAAGTACCATGCGCTTCTCTTGGTTAGCCTTTGTTGCTGCGTCAGCTCTGGCATGCAGTGATTTTCGTCTCAATACGACGACTTCTGAAGTGATTTCAGCTCGTACAATGGACTTTAACTTGGATTTGAAAACTACAGTTGAGATTGTTCCTCGATACACTCTAATTCAAGAGCCTGTAGCAAAAGATTGTCCTTCGTGTCCTGACTATGGATGGCACACTACCTATGGCTATGTAGGCCTTAATATGCTTGGTTTAAATGTCGCCACTGATGGTCTTAATGAAGCTGGATTATCTGCTGCTTGGCTCTACCTTATCGGTACAAAATATCCAAAACCCGATATAAATGACGCACGCCCGATTGTTACTTCGCTTATCTCGTACATTCTTGGAAACTATGTCAGTGTAGCAGAAGTACAAGCTAAACTCTCATCGATTCAAGTTGCAGAACCCCATGCAGGCATTTCCAAATTACTTGGTACTGATTCAGGACTTAGCTCAATCCCTCTTCACGTGGCTGTCCACGATGCTTCTGCTCAAAGCTTAGTCATTGAATTTCTCAATGGTTCAATGCACATGTACAATAACCCAGGTGGAGTCATGACTAATGATCCACCACTTCCCAACCATTTAGCTCATTTGGCAAACTACACTGGTAGCTTACCAGGAGGCTATGGATCAAACGAACGATTCATTCGCCTTGCAATGTTAAATCGCGATGCAACTATCCCATACATAGCTAACACTAGCTATAATGCATCGACATCAGAGCAGGCTGCTGTTTCTGCAGCAGTCCATTTAATAGATACCGTGACTATTCCAGAAGCTGCTCAGCATCGTGGTGGCTCAACACAATTCACAGTTGTGCGAGATCACAAAAATTTAAAACTCTATTTCAAGTCAACTCAAAACCAACAACTACGTATGATCGACTTGAAGAGTTTGGATTTTAGTAAAATGCAAAATCGAAAGTCGCTACCTGTGACTTTTGGAAATTGGTTTATCAACATTACATCTGACGTTCTCGCTTCATCAAAACACTCTCGAGATATGCCACCCCGCTCAATTGTAATTGCAGCTCTGCGACCTACTCTACTCGCTACCCAAAGATTTACTGCGACTGCATCGGAACAGTCTCATGCACTAACATTTGCAATTGGTACTGTTATTGGTATGGTAATGATGGGTGTAGCTAGTCGCGTAATAAGTGTATACCGACACTTTCACTACAAGTCAATTCCATGATAATATATAATATCTCATGTATGCACAAATTCTTTGATTTGTGAGCTTTTCCTAACGATATGCTTGCTCCGCCTACATCAAGTTGAAGCAATCCCCACTTGAAGCATAGGAACTTGCTTAACTAAGTTGGTTCGTCACGACATCGATTGAAATCAAAACCAACCATTCCCCTTATCCCCCTTACGATGCTACTCATGAATCTTCATTTTGTATCTTTATCATTTAACTTTTTACAAGGCTTCTAGCTCATCGTACTCCTAATCTCTTTCCTTCATTCCATCAAATGGCTCCAGAGGCATCAACATGATCCTCAAGTAGCAGTTCCCCATGCATACACATCTTATACTGCGACAAGGACTCTCGCCATCGTTAGTCTTCCCTTGTTTGCTATTGCTAATTCATTTTCAACGCATGATACCAATGAGGTATCTACTCATACTGATACATTCATAATCTAGTTCCACACCACTTGAGCATTGATAATATCATAATTGACCACTAGTTGCTCTTTTGACAGAATAGATATATACAGAGAGTTATCAGGAATACCGTTTCAATATAGACTAGTAAAAAACACTTGGAATAAGGCTAGAGATGAGTCTTCAGTACTGATAGTAACTGGCGTGCAATTAGCTTGCGAACATTTCGGATCTGATGTCGCAGCTGCCAATTCATTTTTGAAAATCCCATGCGCTTCAACTTGCTCAGTGCGTTGGTCGCAGTTGTCGCGGGCTGTTCTGATTTTCTGTTAAATGCAGATAATAATGTGATCTCTGCAAGGACAATGGACTTTGAAATTGATTTGGACAGCATGGTTGAAATTGTGCCACGTGATACACTTGTCGAAGAACTTATTGTCAAAGGATGTCCTGAATGCCCAGATTTTGCTTGGGCTACGAAATATGGTTTTGTAGCTTTTAATATGCTTGGCATCAATGTAGCTACGGATGGATTGAATGAAGTTGGGCTTTCTGCTGCTTGGTTGTATTTAAGAGGATCACAATATCCTGTCGTCAATACAAGCGATCCTCGACCAGTTGTGACATCACTTATCACGTATATTCTTGGTAATTTTGCAACAACAAATGAAGTACGAACTGGTCTTAAAGAGATTCAAATTGGTGAATTTGATCCTGCACTTGGTGGATTATTTGCGCATGGAGCTAGAGAGACTGAATATCCTTTGCACATTGCTATACATGATGCTACTGGTAACAACCTTGTGATTGAATTTTTGAACCATACTATGAATGTTTACGATAATCCTAATGGTGTCATGACTAATGCTCCACCTCTTGAACAACATCTCCAAGATCTCAAAGATCATGGATTTAATTTTGATTTTCCTGGTGATTTTAGTTCTTCCTCACGATTTGTTCGTCTTTCCATTTTAAATCATTTTGCTAAACAACCTTATACTGCCAACGAAAGTTACTCGATTGCCACGTCAGAACAAGCAGGAATTTCACTTGCTCTGCATCTAATTGATTCCGTCACAATTCCTGAACCAGCTTCTGTACATGGAGATGCCACACAATTTACTGTAGTTCGAGATCATAAACGTCGAAAACTTTATCTTACAAGTACCGAAAACCAAGTCCTTCGTACAATTGATTTTGCTCAAATTGATTTTAATAACCCTGATCAACGCAAATCTTTACCTGTCACATTTGGAAAATGGTTTATTGATATTACTCAAGATGTACTTACTTCTGAATTAAGATCAATGGATATGCCTCCACGGTCCATTGTAGAGGCTAAACTCCATGGATTAGCCCAAGAAGCTCCCGTGCACACAAGTTTAAATGCTCTTGCGACATATGGGCGAGACGATCGAACTCTAGCCACATTTTTGATGGGTGCCGTCGTTGGCCTTGCCTGTGCTGTATTTACTGTCGTCGGATACATGGCGTACGTACATCGAAATGAGCTCAAAATTAAAGAATATGTTCATCTTGCATAAATTTTAGCTCATGTAAATGAATTTTTGTTGTCTTTAAAAAGTGTGCAATGTCAACTCGAGTTTACAAATTAGAATCAGCTTTTAGCTTTTAAACATGGTCAGGTGTGTGATTATTTGTTTGCAAACGCTTGAGCATACTACCACCGCAAAAAAAATGAGTGTGACACATGAAATAATACTACACCTGCATTTTCACTCCTATATAGTTGATCCATAGAGTTCTGTTGCTAAAACACGCAATAAGTATAAGACCATAGCCCTGTGCTTGTAAGGTTGTCATTTTATATTTTTCAAGAATGCGGTGGGCACCACTTTTAGCTGCCTTATTGTCCACAGCTCAATGCTGCAGTGATTTTTTACTTAATTCGACAACCCAAGTGATATCTGGACGAACAATGGATTTTACCATTGATTTAAATACTCTTGTCGAAGTTATTCCTCGTGGCACAGTCATGCACCAACTTCCACCAAAAGGTTGTTCTAATTGCACAGCTACTACATGGACAAATAAGTATGGATTTGTTGCTCTTAATGAGTTTGGTTTTAATGTTGCCTCGGATGGTTTAAATGAAAAAGGATTATCTGCTGGATGGCTTTGGCTTGATGCAACGAAATATCCTCAAGTCAACTCATCTGATTCAAAACCTGTGATTACATCTCTAGTCTCTTACATTCTTGGGACGTTTGACTCGGTGGATGAAGTACGAAAGGGTTTAAAAAAAATTCAAAATGCTGAAATGGATACATCGTTGTTAAATGAAGCAGCTCATCTTGATAGTACTGTAAGCTTTCCATTTCATGTACCTATTCATGATGCAAGTGGAAAAAGTATTGCAATTGAATTTCTCAATAGCACAATGCAAATATATGATAACCCAAACGGTGTCATAACAAATGACCCACCTTTGGTTGAACAATTGGCTAAACTTGCTGCAGCTTCACCTAATCAACTTCCTGGAGAATATGATCCAAGTTCACGCTTTATTAGATTGTCCCTCCTCAATCGACATGCTAATCGGATTTACAGTGCCAATGCTAGTTATAGCTTAGCAACACCAGAGCAAGCTGGCATATGTGCTGCTGTGCATTTACTCGACACTGTAAAAGCTCCTATTGCTCTAGAAGATGGTGGTGGCACTGAATTTTCACTTATTCGCGATCACAAGAGACGAAAACTTTACTTTCGATCAACACAAAACCAAAATCTACGAGTTGTAGACCTCGAGACGATTGATTTTTCAAATTCTTTTAATCGAAAGGCATTGCCAGTATTTTATGGTAATTGGTATGAAGACGTCACCAAGGAGCTACTAAAGTCATCTATTCGTTCACAAGATATTATTTCAGAAGAAAATGTGAAGAAGATGTTAAGCTCACCAGTTGATTCTGAACTTCCCAAGTTACAAGTCGACTCAAGCGAAAGCTATTTGCACGTGGTAGTTGCTTTATTGCTTGGTATTGTTATGGGTGGTGCATTTATGGCAGCAACAATTTTCCTATGTCAACGCCAGCATCATTACCATGGCTACAAAAGCATTGCTTGAAAAGGAAATTAAGCATACAAAAGATAACAAATACAAATACCAAAACATCACAAATGGCACAAATTATTCCATTATAATAAACATCATAGCGCTATTGTAGCAAGACCAGGTATATTCTTGGCTTCTTTTACTCGGAGTTGCACATTATCAAAGCATCTATATTCATGAGCTTTGTTGTGAGGTGCTTTGTAGCATGGGATATATGTTTCGACAGCAGAAAAAGTGGATTCTACGACTCCATTGTGAAATGGTGCTGAAAATTGTTTTGTACAATCAGTGCCAATCGATGCTGATGCGTAGGTTGATGAAGAGCACCAACTCGGAATCCAAGCTACGGTACCACCATTTGAAAGATCTTTTCCAATAATTGAGATTACAATTTCTTCATTGACTAATGTATAAGGAGGGTCAATGCTTTGAATACTTGGATGAGATTCGATCAAGTATTGAATATATCCACTGGATAAAACCCAATGTCCGACTATCAAGGCAGATAATAGGTATCGAGTTGAGGAAGCATAAAAGTAAATGATGAGCCAGAACAATACAACAATACTCAAAAGCTGTAAAAGAGTATTGGAGCATGCTGGATCAATTGATACTGGTGGTTCCAATGAAGCTATTTCATGAAAATTAGCTTCCACAACAGTCAAAATAATTCGTTGGGATACATCTCCTAATTGTTCATGGAACGTGACTTTCTTAGCACAAGCAATGCAATTGTCTTTCAAAACCATCATAGAATATTCAATCACACTTCGTGTAGCCTGTAAGTTATTCCACAATGGAAGTTCATTTGTTAGTATATAATATACCAACAAAATAAGCACAACTAATGTTATGATATTCGTATAAGCCGTCCAAACAAATTTCAAAGGAGAAGTACATGAAAAAGGCCATTTTCTAAAGTACAATTAATCAAGGATTGCATTGTCGTCTTACTCAGGACCATAGAATCGTTGAAATGGTGTGCAAAAGACAACAATGAATGGCGAAAACACAATACCAATGCACGACCATAAGATATATCCAAAGAAACCTGATTGGTGTGGTTTTGAAGCTCTAGAACGTGTTGATCTCGGTTCACGTGGCTTCCATTCATCATCAAATTCTGTATCGACAGCCTTCACATAAGAGTCGAGCCATTGCACCACTGTAGGCTTTCGCTTGAGGTTCTCTAATCGCTGCTCAATCAAGTCGTGAGAGTCCACGTCAAAGCCAGGCAATGCCATTTTCTCTTGGAGTTCTTCCTGCAGCGGTGGCGCTGCCATGCGTCGAACCATCTCAATGTGATAATACCACTTTAAACCAATCACTGTCAATAAAATGGTATACATTTCTTCTTTCCATTTTATCTTGATATTTGTATTGAAATGATAGAAATATTTTTGAATTCCTCTAGATGAGATTTTCCTGCTTTTATTGAGACAAGAGGCTAGAAAAACAAAAATGTTCTTAACGGAAATGGAAACTGATAGAACCATTTTTGAATTCCTCTTGAACATAAAACTATACCATGTTTAAAGTGGAGAGATAGAAAAACAAAAATAATCTTAAAGGTGGTAGTAAACAAAATGGTTAATATTGTCATTAGTTCAACAGTCATTTTATGTAATTGGAGCACCAAGAGGAGTATTGATTGAACTCTTGCATTCGACACCAGGAGCGCCTTTAGCTGTGTAGTTTGAACTTGGAATATACCAACAATGACCACGTTGATTGCCACCACGTACTGTTCCTTCAAGATTATTACCACCAAAAGACCAGCTCTTATCAAAGGTGACCCATTGTGCTTTTAACCAATCTTTTGAGAAACTCAATTCAAAAAAGCCGTAAGGATTACCACCAGCAACCCAAACGTTCTTGACATAATCGTTGGAGAGGGCATTACCAGACTTGGTGTAAATACCACCACCACCACCATTTTCAATAAAATGTGTACCCCAAGAAGATGTGTCATGGCTGAAAGCATGAGTGTGACCATTCAACCAGAGTTGGACATTGGTGTCTTTGGTTAAGCCGAAAAGAACTTTTTGTTTATCGGGGCTCATGTGATGTTGTGGGGAATAATGGGTGTTGATGATCTTAAAGTCAGCAGTAGAGGCAGCAATATCACGTTTGGCTTGTTTAATCGAATCTTGGGCCCAGCTATTGATTTCATTGTTACATGCTTTATACATGCCAGTATCACCACCAGCACAAATATTTTGGCCAGGTTGAGCATCTTCACATTTGCTTTGGTCAAAGTTTGGAATATCACTTCCATACCCAAAGCATTGGCAACAAATTTGCATACCACCATGATTATCAGCGTAGTTGGTATCGATGTTGAAAATATCAACAGTAATACCGCCTTGAGACACAGATTCCACATAGTAAAAATCTTTCAGCAACCAACGATTATTGTCTGGACTGATGTATTCCATTTGATATTTTGCACGGAGTCGCAAGTTCTTGAGAAGTTCGTCAGAGCTACCACATTTGAGGAATTCAGCAGTCTCAGCACCACAGAGGTACGAAGCACCACCAATATCATGGTTTCCGATCACATTCACCCACTTGACACCCTTGAGAGCACCAGTGTACATGGCTTCAAAAGTATTAGCAAAACGAGATGCTTTATCAGTTCCACCAAGCCCATCCCAGTAAAAGTTATCACCATGACCGATTACACGAACTGGACTGAGTTCTTTGGCAGACTGCATTTGCAAGGTGGCAACATAACTTTGAGCCCAAAAATCAACCTTGTACCGAGCTTCACTTGGGTTTGTTTTTTTGCCGTAAAAAATACAACACGAGCCAGGGTTATCATCCGACCCACTCTTCTTTCCAGGACTCGAGCCCCAATCACCCACAGCTTGCATGGTGAAGACAGGCTTCATCGATTCAGGATCACTGGTTGGGTTGAAAGTCTTGGGGTCAACAGTTTGATTTTTTGGAGGAAGCAAACTGGTATCAATGGTGGCGTTGCCCGACGAGGAATTGCTATCGAACGAAGTTGGTGATGGTGTAGCATTGTTCCCTGATTGATCTGAGCTAGAAGACGTGCTCTTTTTTGTGGCAACAACTGCAATGACAGTGGCAGCTACAGCTAGCACCACGACCCCGCCAGCGGCAATCAAAATCTTTTTTTTCTACGACATTAAGGTCAGTTTAGCAAATCTGTGAGCTAAATACCTTGCCAGTGTTTCCAGTGTTTTCGGCCATTGTGGTAACACGACGCTGAAGCACAAATGGCACTGTAGATGAGCTTTTGAGTTGTCAACCCTATCCCACTAGAATCGGACTGAGAACAAGTTGACTTTTGGCTCACATGTGCCATGGTGCAAAGCTATCAATTGTGTCTACTGCATGGTTTATACCTCCCATCAAACCTCTCTAGCTATTCTAACAGCTTTAATACATGCTTTAAGCTCCTAAAGAGCGCTGGCACCAGAGTTAATAAAGTTGCACTTGAGGGAACAGAGTGAGGTCACACGGTGCGAAATTGTCGCAGAGCCGTGGTACAAACTTTAAAATGACCCAAAAACTCAAGGAGGAAGCTTCCTGAGATGCAAGGAAGGTGGAGAGAATACAAGTAGAGGAACGAATTTGCATTGTTAGCTACAGATACGTCCTTACTGTAGAAAACAACGTTCACTTGGGTGAAGTGATTAGGGTGGGAAAGACGCCCATGCCCAACCTATTTCAATTGCTCGATCGCATTCTTTCTTGGTTTATCTATGTGCACCGACACAACGACATAATAAATGCACAACGCGAGGCGATGTAACAACGAGAAAGAGTTGGACAAAATGAGTTTTGTAATGGTGTGAAAAAATTAAGAAATTGGTGCACCGATAGGTTTGTTCACTGAGCTCTTACACTCAACACCTGGAGCACCTTTGGCTGTGTAGTTTGAACTAGGAATAAACCAGCAATGGCCTCGACGTAAACCACCGCGTTTTGTGCCTTCCAAATTATTACCAGCAAAGGACCACGTATCGTCGAACGTCACCCATTGTGCCTTGAGCCAATCTTTGTTAAAGCTCAATTCAAAAAAGCCATAGGGATACCCGCCTGCAGCCCACACGTTGGTGACAAAATCGTTGGATAAAGCGTTGGCCGAACTTGTGTAGATACCGCCACCACCACCATTTTCAATAAAATGTGTTCCCCAAGCTGACGAGTCGTGGCTGAAAGCATGGGTGTGTCCGTTGAGGTAGACCTGTACATTTGTGTCTTTAGTTAATTTGAAGAGTTCCTTTTGCTTTTGTGGACTCATGTGGTGGTGTGGTGAGTAGTGAGTGTTGATGATCTTAAAATCAGCCTTGGATGCAGCAATATCGCGTGTGGCTTGTGTAATGGAATCTTTACCCCATGCATTGATGTGGTCAATACAGGCATTGTACATGCCTACATCTCCACCAGCACATTCTGGTCGACCAGGTTGAGCATCTTCACATTTAGATTGTGAAAAGCCTGCAATGTCATTACCGTAGCCAAAGCATTGGCAACAGATTTGCATGCCACCATGGTTATCAGCATAGTTGGTATCCATGTTGAAAATATCCACGGTGATACCGCCTTGCGAAAAGCTTTCGACGTAATAGTGATCCTTGAGTTGCCAACGATCATTGTCGGGACTCTTGTATCGTTGTTGGTATTTGAAGCGCAAGTCCAAGTTTTCAATCAATTCTGCCGAGCTACTGCATTTGGTGTATTTATTAGCTTCAGCGCCACAGAGGTAAGCTGCTCCACCGATGTCATGATTACCGATGACATTAAGCCACTTGATGCCCTTAAGTGCAGGATCACTGTACATTTCTTCAAATGTCGATGCAAAGCGGAACTCATCATCTTTGCTTCCACCAAGACCATCCCAGTAAAAGTTATCACCATGTCCAATGATACGGGTTGGCTTAAGTTCTTTAGCAGACTGAGCCATGATTGTTGCTACATAGCTTTGAGCCCAAAAATCAACTTTATAGCGTGCTTCGCTTGGGTTTGTTTTCGAATTGTACATTTTACAGCACGAACCAGGATTATCATCAGAGCCACTCTTCTTATATGGTGTGGAACCCCAATCACCAACAGCAAGCATGGTGAACACTACAGGTGTTGTCTCGGGGTCACTTGTAGGATTGAAAGACTTTGGATCAACTGTTGTATTCTTGACAACTAATTCCGAGTCTGGAATTGTTGCATTGCTCAAACCAGCAATGTCTTTTGTTACTGGATTTGGATCAGTTTCTGGATTCGAGTTAGATTTTGAATCATTTGACGTCGAAGTCGATGATGACGACTTCTTTGTAGCAACAACAGCGACCACCGTCGCCACAGCAGCAACCACAACAACACCGCCAACAATTAGCAAAATCTTTTTTTTCTACAAGAAGAGTGTCAGCGTATTATTTCTACGATACTCATACCTTTCCGGTACCTTCAGCCATTGTTTTTCAAGACTGCACTTATGATAATGACACTAGAAGAAGACTTGGTGAATCTGGTGTAGAAATCGTGCGACATTTAACTTTGGCTATGAAACATCACAGTTAAAGTGCTTAAACGCCTCAGGAATAGCAATCTAATAGGATTAACTTGTGCTTATTGTAGGTTTATCAGATAGGTAAACTACACATATGATAGTCACACCCACGCCGGCGCAACTTCTGTGCTCCAACGTGTCTCGCCTACTAGCCTGTCGCTACACAAAAGCCGTTCGTTGTAATTGTGATCTCAAGTGTGATTATTGCGCATTCTTGAATGGTAGTATAAATCATTCACACTTCTCTTTGAAAGCACTAGCTTAAACCACCAGAGATTAAAGCCATTTTAACTCATGGGTGAAGCCTCACTTGTGCAGATCGCGATGGCTACCGTGGATTATGATTTTCACCCAAGATTTCCATACAGATTTGCATTACAACCTATTTGGACACGATGGCAGAGCGACATTGGAACCATTAAGCTAGTGATATTCCGTTAGACAAAGATGCTGAGCTACTCAAGCAACTGCGTCAGTCATACAAGCATGACTTATCTATATCCTTCAATATCCTTCAATTGGCATAGAAAGGATGAATACCTCCCAATTAACATTGCGCCACCAAATTGGGAAGCTTAATAGCGTTTGGAGCGAAGAGACCTAACTTGCCAAGCAGGGGAAATGATTTTTCAGCTCTACTTTAAAGTGAAATGTTTAAAAGCTGACAACTGTATCCACACTTAGATTTAAAGCCATTGGGTGGGTTTTTTAATGGGTTTTGATCATTGCTCCCTTCAGCGCTTTTATGTATTGGATGAAATGAAAGTGCATTCTTCAGTAGTTAATTTGTGCCAATGACTTTCTGAACGTCTTTAACTAGAATTGAAATGTAGTGCCGTAAGAATCCCATACTGTTTAGAGTTCGTGCTCCAAAGTGTATGACCCCACCAAGGTGAAAATGCAACAAGATTGCTAAGGTGCATTGTTCTCCAGAGGAAGTAATTGTAAAGCCTGATGGAAGTACTTGCATTGTCTGCGTTGAAAACAAACCATCACATATCTCACGTGACCATTCCAAACTTTCTTCCCTACACAAAATGTTATCTTTGCTCTTTGATTCAATATAAACCATGTCAACGAACGAAATATAATAGCTGATTCACAAATACAACGAAATAACACCACACGACGTCCAGCGCTACCTCGAATAGCGTAATTGGCTTCAGCAATACATATTTGATCATCTTGATACAACTCGAATGCTTTAATGTGTGAGCTCTAGCCGTTAAATTTTGATACCTGTTTGCCCAAATACATAACCCAAGGAACCAAACGGATGCAATTCAGCAGCCAGCTTTTGGCGCACCATAAAGCTCTCTCCATGCACTTTTAAATCAAACTACACAATGTTAGCCAAAGCTTTTTATCAGAAAATGGAATACCTGGAAGCCAATTGAGTTGGAAGGTGTTGAGTGTGATATGATTGTTAATCCGTCAACATCATGTTCAACGGTATGCGTCCTTTCCATTGCTTGAACAGCAATAAATTCATGAATTATACACTCTCTGAGCCCAATTAAATGAATATTGTTATTCACTAGAGTAGCAGTCGACTGAAGGTCAAGCAATGCAACAAACCATTCAGTTGCTGAACTTGTTTTAATATAAATTTTAACCACTGCTTGGGTTGGATGATTTGGTGTAATTTCAATTAAACATTCGTCCACAGAATTGAGTGAGGTGTGTGTGATTGCTTGGAGAAGTATAGCACCATGAGCTGCACCATTTTGTGATTTGGAAAGAAAAAGAATTGGTTTATCTCGTATATACCTGATAAACAACCATCGCTTCTTGTAGCCAAAATTCCTGTGAGATTGCTCCACTCGGATCCTGACCCATCCACTTACTTCCACCATAAAAAGATCACATGGTGCTTTTGCTGATTATTTATTCATTTTCAATTACATCTCCATGATGTAGTCATGATTAAAATAATGTAATCGAATTACTCTTCTGACATATTTACTATTACTTTGCCTTAGCAACGGCGAGAATGAAGCTTGGCAAATGCATCTTCCACACCCTCAGGTGAAAAGGGATATATGCTGTCAATGATAGGTTTATCTTTTTTGATATCCAGTAGATCAATGAAGGCCTGTAAGTCAGCAGTATTCGGATCAGCTCGCCACAAATAAACATTGGGTTTGTATTGGGGGAGTTTGAGAGTGTGACGAAGCCACATTGTTGCTCGTCCATTGATAGCCATATATGTACCAGTCTTCTTTAGAGTTTCTTGTGCTGATTCAACATAATCTTCACCACCACCACTGCCAGAAGCAGCATCATACACAAAATCAAAATGTTTCAAATATGGAGCATCCGTGATCGATTGTGTCTTGTAGTCAATGATTTTGTCGGCACCAAGAGATAACACCAATTCTTCGTTAGCTTTGGAACACACACCAATGATTTCGCTTGCACCGAGTGCTTTGGCTAATTGGATAGCAGCAGTACCACAACCACCACTTGCACCAAGAATCAAAA
>JNBS01001833.1:0-10113 GCA_002081575.1 Thraustotheca clavata | reverse complement strand
CTCTTCCGATCTATGGTATATTACCATTAACTCTTCATCATGCAAACTCCACACGAATCTGCTCCTCAAGTTGCTGCTTACAATAATGATAATAATGCTAATGGTGTTACCATTGGAAAATGGGAAGCTGGTATCTTTAGCTGCTTTGATGCAGTTGTGCCAAACTGTTTGATGTCTTGCTGTTGCCCATGCTTTTCACTTGCTCAAACTACCCATCGATTGGGAATCTACGCCTACAACAAAGTTCTCATCGCGTATGGTTTGCTTTGGCTCACTATGATTCTTTGCTCAGTGTTGGCACAAGTCACCATCATCTTTACCATAGTACAACTTGTCTTGTACGTGGTTGCTTTTTACTTTTGTTTTCAAATTCGTACCAAAGTTCGCATGTTGTTGCAAATCCCAGGCACTCAGTTGGAAGATTGCTTGTATTCATTCTTTTGTGGTTGCTGTTCGTTGGCTCAAATGGCAACGCAAGCCAAGACATATGAAAGTGGTCAATGCTCATTTGCAGCTAAAGACACATTGCCAGCTTACAACATGGTTTAAATAATGAATAATAAATATGCTTGTCCATGAAATATATTTTGAAAGTTATTTACACTGCAGTAGTACTGTAGCCAGGCAAAGTACTCTTTCCACTAAATGAGCATTGACCAGGTTCGTAAGTGTGAGCTTGGGTAGCCATTTGCGCAATAGAACAGCACGAGCAAAAGAAAGAGTACGCACAATCTTCCATGTGAGTCCCTGGAATTTGGAAGAGGAAGCGTACTTGGGTACGAAAGCGATAATAAAATACAAGAGCCATGAGAATAAACACAATTTCAAGAAAGTAAAAGAATCGACCAACTCGAGTCAAAATAGCACACAAGATAGCAGCACACCAAATACCTCCAACACCATACAACACTTTTTGAAATGGATAAATGTCCAAACGCTGGGCAATTTGAGCCAAAGATACACAATGGCAAAAAGTGGCCATCAAACAATTTGGAAAAATCGTATCAAAGCATCCAAAAACTTTACTTTCCCATTGTCCCATGACTATTGGTCTTTCTTCTACTTTGCGGTAGACTGCTTCTGGAGCAGCGTCAGGTTGATTTTGCATCTTTAGTCTTTGGTAAAATGTATAATGATGTCAAAATACATAAAGTGAAATAGCGTCAAATATGTATGTCCATCGCATCCATCTATTGTCATACTGTCAAACGGGGTCCCATATGAGCTATCATTTTTCCTGGAAATATACACAAGAAACTTCAAATTTAAAGTATAATCAATAGATTAGAGTAATATTTGTATGATTTCTATGCACATTGGTGTATAATAGTAGTAAAAATGAAATTTTCACCGGTTCTTGGAAATTGTGGACATGATGCCAACGGTGGTCGGTAAGAACTTGGCTACTATTTTTTTTGCTTATTTATCAAACCGTCTTTAGTTGTTTTGGTGCAGACGTCTCCACTGATGGTGTTGTTTGGTTTGTTCGTCTTACGTGCTTGGCACTGTACTTGCCGTTGAGTTCAAAATTTCGTCTTGCCTTGTCGCTTTTCTTACTACGGCGTGTTTTAATTTCGTCAGACATTTTTGGACTTGAGTTGTTGGTGGAGGAATGCAAAATGAAAGCTATCAAACATGACAAACTAAAATTTTATCATCCACCCTCATTCATCAAATTCATCAAAAGCACTCAAAATTCAAAATTTTGCCAATTCAGTCAAAAGAGTGGGACTTGATATATTCACCAACACTCGGATGAATTTGGTAGAGAGTGAAGTATTAATTATAATTTCCAGTCTTTAGTTTGATGAATAAAATCTATCTACTTATTCAGTCAACTTGAAATTTTTGTTTTCATACTAGTGCGATATTCATTGGATTTTGGCTAGGCTTTCTACTACAGCAAGTTTGAGACTGGAAAGTTTGTCATGTATTTCATTCATTCTGGGTTGGATATGAAAAACTTGGGCATGTAGTTTATTTCACACAATTACATGCCAATGAGTAACTTTTCTATCTGTTTATACATGTTTTACCTTTTGTCGGATTGTATTGCGACTGACACGAAGGAGAGAAGCAATACCAATCATGACAACGACACCTAAAGTAGCAACAAATTGCCACCATTCCCCAGCTTTGGCGACAGTAATTTCGTCTTCAGTGCAGCCTGCATTGTCTTCTTGAAGGCATTCAACACGGTAGGCTGTCTTGTAAAAAAGGAATACAACACCAGCCATGGCTGCAATTACAAGAGCAATTCGATGCAACAATGTAAGAAGATCAATGGTAGAGTCATAGCCAGAGTTTTGAAAGACAACGAACCGAGTGCATTGCTTGCCTTTAGTCAACATGACATCGCAATAAGTTCCTGGGTTGGCATGAATAGCTCCACACAAATCACGATTAGCTGCAGCAGCTACATGCCAAGTATTTCCAAACGATTGTACCAACCACGCCTAAATTGATTTCAATTAATCCTAAATACTTAATGGGAATACCTTGAGATCTGTGACCATATCTTCAGTAGAATCATAAGTTGCAAGACGTAAGCACATACTAGTAAACTTTGCCTGACGCTCTTTATCCATATTGGATTCCACCACAGTGCATTTCCTACAGTCTATTAGCCTTTCAGTTTATAATATCAGGTAGCAACAAGTCTTTTGCTTCTTCAGGAATATTTGAGCTTAGCTTTGGTGTAGCAGACGTGTTTGTAGCTCGGTAGAGCACAACTTTGGTACTTGTTGATTTATGAAGTAATACAACACAGCAACCTTTACGCTATCAAGGGCTATGAATAAAATCACATAATAGTAGCATACGTAGCGAACATCAATTGCAAAATCCTTGCCAACAAGTACATGCCAACCAAAACCTTGTGAAGCTTCAAAATTTTCTTGAAATTCCAATGCCAATTCTTTCAACGTATTGGCTTTGCCAGCAACCTGTTGAATACTCTACGACAGTTTAATCTCTTAATCTAATTTGTTTAAATACCGAAAGAGCTGCAGTTTGAAGAGCTAAAGGTGCTACTGGGCGAGCTGCCACCGTGAACGATTTATCAAAGACCATCCTTTTTGCAAATCATCACCATGCGTACTTTTTTAGTACACTATTTTATGCCTATCAAAATTATTACTATGAATATGTATACATTGACACTATAAAATTACTTTCTCGGATGATGTCGAGTTATTACCAATTCCAGACACAAAAATCATTTATTCAAACTGAAATAAAACTCAAAGCAATACAACATAATTCCATAGTCTTTTCTAAGCTTTGAATCAAGCTATCAACACATCATCTGAATAACTACTTTATCATAATATGTATTATTGAAGGTAAACCGCTGATATTTTATATTTGACTTTATTGATGCAAAAATTGAAAGAAGGAACATTGTTTATCATATCTATTGCTTTCAGAATACAATGAAAGATAGTAGTAGATGTTTACTCTTTGTCGCTTTCTTTCATGTTAAATATCTTTCATTTCTTTACTTGATTCATGATCAATGACAAGTTTTATCAAGACTGGCGCATCTGATCATCAATATTATATAAAATACATAAAGAATTATACATTTTGATAAAAGTATGTATTTATGAGAGTGTTAAGAAACTTGACAAGTATAGTAAATTCAAATAAAAAAATTTCACTGAAATCTGTGATCATTCTACAAGTAGTTGCACAACCGCCAACACGATGGACACGAAGGACTCGACAGAAGAAGCTCAACCAGCATCACCACCAACGTCTCCAAAGTCTTCGCCTAAAGCTAAGCCTGACAGTATCTTTTGGGTCAAAGCCACGAAATTTTTACAACGAGATGTGCTTTATATTTGTCAAAATGTTAATGGGCCATGTCCATTGCTGGCAATTGCAAATGTATTGCTTTTACGTGGTCATTTAACAATAGATGCATGTGTTCATGCAACGCCTGGTGGTCAAGGATACGTGTATGCGCATGATATCATGGAATTGGTGCAAAAACGAATTGCAACAACAAATGCTCACTTTTCAGAGGTATCATTACATATTGCAATGAAGTTGATTGTTTTTGCATAGGCAGAAAAAGCTACAGTACAAGAAGTTATTGATTTAATTCCATCGTTATATGTGGGCTTGGATGTTAATGTACAATTTCATGGTGTCGACGCGTTTGAGTACACAAGTGCACTGGCGATCTTTGATTTACTTGCAATGAGACTTGTTCATGGCTGGATTGTTGATCCACAAGATGTTGAGACTGCTTCAGTCATTAAGAACAAGTCGTATAATCACATTATAGAGACTGTGATTGATCACCATTCTGTTGGTGAAGATACTGAGGCTGCTGTCACTACAATGGTGAAAGAGAGATCTTTATCCATGGAACTTGCTGCAGAAAAAGTGGAGCAAGTAAAGCATGATGGTCCTATTATTGAAAGCTTTCTTCAAGAGAGTGCTAGTCAACTTACATACGCTGGACTTGTTGAGCTCCATGAACATGGAGTAAGAGAACGTGAACTTGTTGTATTCTTCCGAAATAATCATTTCTCCACACTGTTCAAGGTATTGCTATTACTTGTCGAATAGTTTTCATATTGCATAGATTAATGGTGCTTTGTATCTCTTGGCCACAGATGCTGGATATTATGACGAACCCAGCGTTATTTGGGAAAAACTTGATGAAATTGATGGTGACAGCGAGTATTTCACTTGCAACTTCACCCCTGTAGTTGCAAGCGATACCAAACAACAAACCCTTCTTGACAATAAGAGCCTCGATGAACCTTCACGAGCTACTAATCATGAGGAGTAAGAACGTGATTGATGTTCAAAATTCATTTTCATTTAGCCCAGACTACCTTATGGCATTGCGATTACAAGAAGAAGAAAATCAAAAAGCTAAAACTTACTACAATACTCCACCATCTTTTCAACAGCAGCCAATTTCAAATCAAAAACCTCCTTCGCCCCAAAACAATACCCACAACGACAGTGCACCAACCACTGTTGATGATGTAATTGACCCTTTGACCCTAACTGTTGAAGAGCTCCGATTGCAACAAGAAGCTGAAGCATACTACAAACAGCAACAAATTCGAGCTCAGCGACAAGCTGTTGCAAATGAAGGCATTCGACAGCAGTACACTCGTCGAGAGGGCGGTGGCTACAACAGAAACCTCTTGAATGAAGGTGATAAAGCTGGGTGTCGAATTATGTAAAGAATAGATATGTATTATGTTTTTTAATGAATCTGTGGGTGAAGATAAGTGTAGATATGATATGATATTTTATATCTTGAGGAAAATTGAAGCAACAAGTTTTGACGCTGTAGTAAGGAACGAATTTCAGTCATGTAATCCTCATAGCCATGACCAAGTAGAGTATCAAATCTACTAGGCAGGAAGGAAGTGACGTAAACATTTTTTACTAAAGAATTTGAGATACCAACGCAACCTGCTGGTTCAACAAACGTGTTGGCAAAATGAAATATTTTTGATAGCACTTCGTCATTTCTTGAATGGACATTGACAATACAAGGCAAATTATGGCTTGAAAATCCATCGCGTACGTCGGATGAAAAATCTTATGGGCAGCAAAGATAACCTAAATCAATCATTCATATGAAGGAATATATTCCAAATACCGCTTGATGCAAATGAAATTGTTGCCGTGGACGACGTTTTCTGTTTTGAGCAGATAAATGCTTTAAAGGACTTGAGATAATTAAATTGCTCCACCAAGAGAATGACCAGCAATTGTAACTTGACGATGTAATAATTCGGGTTTGGAAAGAAGGATATTAGCTAAGACAATACCAACTTGATCAGCTCTTGCTTGTGCTCGACACCAAGGGTTTGCTATTGAAAAATTAGAGGGCTAACATAGTTGAATAATACAAGCAGCACTACCTTTACGATTGTAAATGTTTTCGACATAATTAAGAGCATCTTGAATATTGCCAGACTTATTTAACAGAAAAATGCATAACTAGGCCAACTATAACCATCATACATATCATTTAAGTGCCTCGCATGAAGTGCCGCCAATTGTCTTTTGGATCATGACCTTGTGTCATAAAACCATCGATTGTAATTACCACTCTGTTTGAAGTATTTACACTCGCAGGGAAGGATTGAGACGCAAAAGAGCAATCTTTCCTTGGCTCTGATGCTCTACCATGGAATTACCAATACTATCAAGCGCAACCTCGCATTTGTCAGCTTACGTATTTTAATAAATTCATCATCAATAAATATTTTGCTCACCTCGGGTTCGGCTGCAAATATTGACACCAATGCTCCAAGAATAACATACAGTAAAGCCCTCCTAAAGCTAAAATTTTCAATTTTCAGTGCCAGGTTGAGTGCTGATACAACGTTTTTCACCTCTTTCAACTCTGATTTGTACGATGTCCACATTGTGAATTGAAAAAGTTGAAATGTCAAAAGCGTGTATAAAATCAAGTTTTGTCCTTAACCACCCTGTGTTTCACAGCATATGAAATATCTTGGTTTTTGTATGTAAATTTCATCTGTTCACGCTGCTGATGTGTACGACATGATGCCTGCAAACCTTTATCATCAAAATACATAAGATTAACAAAAAATTGTTCTTTGGCCAGTTCTTACATTTAGCAATCATTACACTGTGAGATAAAATGCAAATTTCAGCGAAGACTTATACTTAATACCTTTTCTAGTAAATTTACCAATTACTGAAAGCATGGCACTTGGAATGGTTGAGTCAAAGTCTTTTTAGTTAAATTGTATTTATCATTTCAGAAAGCTATGCACGAACTAATGTTTAATTTAACTCTTCCTATCTAATTTGACTTGGCGAAATACTGTACCACCATATATTGCTTGCAGAATATTTTCCTACCACTTCCAAGTGTAATCGGTCGATTAGCCGTTAATTTCATCTGTGGTTTATACGGATTTGAATTTTCTCGATCTATCGATGATGGCTGCCATTGCCCTGTCTTGTACTTGTAGCAACGGAAGTCATTAAGCCTACAAATTTGACTTTGTGCACAACAAAGGGTAACATTAGCTGTTGTTTGGGTTGTGACTTAGAAAGGGCTGTGTTGTATGATTTTAACAGGACGGGTGAAACTAAACTCGGCGCCGAAGTGCAACAGCTGATGCAAACTGAATTGCCTCCGTTGTCCTTGGTACGAAATTAACTAAAGGAATCTCCCAGCGTTCATTTACGGATAAATGTGTTAACCGGATTAACAAATGACTCTTATTGGCTAGTTCCAATATCACCACCATTATATCTCACGAAAGGTCGCACAAATGCAGGACGCAGAAGCGGGATATACTCATTGCGGGATATGCCCACAGCATCATAACTTGAATTGATTAAAAAGATTAAACTTGGTGGATATTCTGCCCAACTGTGTGGATAAAGCATATACAACGAGTGATCGATGATATTTCTATAACTATGATGGTGAACATGATAATATTTTGAGTAAAAATGTGTAGGACCATGACGTATTCTATGCATTCGCACTACTTGCACGTCTATTGGGACATCACGTTTTAATCCATAAATATCGCTACAATTTTCGCTAAATTTCCTAAGGATTGAAGTTTTCTTACTGATGATGTATTTCCTACAACAGAACGGTAAAATCTTTTTACTCCATGAGAAACGTTTTGTTTGAATTCGAGCAGACAGAAATCGTATACCGGTAAGGCTAAGGCATACAGGTAAAACATTTAGTACTTTATATTGATAGTTGAGGCTGAAGCTGAAATTTCCAAAGCTTGCTATTGTCTGCACGTAGGGAAACATTTGCTGTTGTATGTTGCTGTCGGATATTGCTTTACAGTTATATTTTAATATTTTTATATTTTCTTTTTTATTTAATCCTAATTTAAAAAAAAACCAAAATTGTATTAAAAAAAAAGGTATATTACATTAGAAGCATAAGTCTCTTCAAAACACGACATTCCTGATGTTAAAACAGGTGGGTTCATTTGGTCGACGAGATTTTGCATTTGAGAAATTAGTCTCGTCGTCCTTGTTAACGCACTCTGCATCAGCTGATGCACGGGAAATTTGCTCTGTTGTCTTTTTTGCATCAGCTGTGAAATTTGTATGAGTTTCACCCGTCCTATCTTAACCTATTGGCATGGAAGATGGAGATTGTGAGACATGCTCATGTCAAAACTATTTGATACACACTTGCAACGAGACTGGTTTTCATACTTTAATCAAGTTTCATCCGTATGTTGTGTTTCACAACATACGGAGCCGACCAATCCCAGTATGGTGTGAACCAAAGCATTTGGTGCTGAAGGAGTCAAAAAATCAATGCTCCATCATTTGACAGAAACTTATCAAGTCAAACTTGATTCATACATTATTATTATATTAACACACAAATGCATATCACAAAACCAAAGTACTTCGAAGTATATTGTAATTTAATCTTAACCTTCAATTGGAGTGTATGGGTGGAAAAAATCTTCACCAAGCCACGAACGAGTTTTCTGCGTGTACAATGGCTTACCAGGCTTAAAGTTTGCAGGACACACTCACACTACCAGCTCCTATGTACTGGGCTATCAACGGGTACGGAAACACGGGACGATTCACAGCAGACGATGAATTAGTGAGTCTACGATTAGACCATTGACCAAACCCACTCGGAACACTAGACGCTTCCTTGGACTGTGTGCTGGTCTTAATCGCAAATGGAGCTTCACCAGACTCCACCCATTCCATTATAGGTGTCAGCAAGTCAAAGAACGATGGTCCTTCACCTTGACTACAATGGTACACACCAGGCAACAAGTAGAGTCGTTCAAAGTCATCGACTGCATAATTACCCATCGTGGCTTGGAGAGCTCCATGGAATGCAATCGTGTTGCGTGGTGAGATATGAGGGTCGGCCCAACCATGCCACAGATGAGTTTGTGACCAACCTGGTGAAACTTGGACAAGTCGGGACTCACTGCATCAAAGAGTGGGTGGCGAGGGCGAGGCAAGTCAATGGTAGCCTTCTCAAACTTAAAGTCCCACACAGTGAAGTTGTTACCAGGGTATTTGTCAAAAATCAAATTGGGAATGGCAGCCTCCACCGTGCTCATGATCGAGTGGGCGGCAATACTTTTTACATGATTCTCGTTGTAAAATTTTAACTACTGGTAAGGCATTTAACTTCGAAGCTGCGAAAATCTCGACTTTAGACTGAATAAAATTAGGCTTGCAAACCAAGGAGGCCAATATATATTGGGTGCATTTTTATAGTGACTACCGCTGATGGTGTTGCAAGTAAGGTACCCTGATAGATATATACCCTTCAAATCAGTTTGAAGTAGCTGGTTAAGAGCAAAAGGCAATGTCTTGAGGCAATTCCAGCTTCACAACCAAATCAGGGATATTCGGGTGTCAAGACTGCTCCTTGTGATTTTAATAATGACAAACAGAAGTGGAACCTTGGTGCTTATCTAATTAGTCGTGATGACTATAATTACTGTCTAAAGTATGATACATCCAGGCGTAGCTCAGTTGTCACCATGGGCCCTTGTGAGTATTGCACTCCCACGATTTCCGATCAATACTTTGCTGACTGCAGTACTGTGCCTGACTACGTTCGCATTACGTCGACTTAAGGCAAATGTACCAGTGAATATTACTCTACACTCTTCCTAAATGACCCAGCTGGAAATATGAATTAACTTTTCCTTTAGGACCCAGCAACACAAATGTTTCAGAGTTCTCCGACCGAAACATGTACCTTAATGGTGATGGCATTTACAAAGTTCTGTGACTCCAATAATGCTAACCAAAAATGGATTGTACACGCTGACACCAAGCAAATTGAACATGCTATTCACTAAGGTCAATGCTTGGATGGTGATCCAACAAACCCAAAACACCTCATGCAAATGTGGGCTTGTATTACCGATGACATCAATCAGCAATGGAATGTTGAACCATATCGTGATTAATGCCAGGTTTTAATCACAGAGTAATATCTTGTTATTCACAAAAAATGAGTTAGTGTTTTACACAAGTACGGCTTTATTAGCAACGTGATTTGATGGAATTAGTGGCTTAGATAATGAAGACCGTGCTTTAAATGAAAATACTCATCAA
>JNBS01001830.1:0-12154 GCA_002081575.1 Thraustotheca clavata | reverse complement strand
AAGCTTTCTACATCTAAAGCTGTTGGGTGCCTGTTAGTTTCTGAAGATGCCGCAGGAATGTAAACCTAATAAGAAGCTTAGTATCATATTTACGACGAATCTCATACTAATTTTTCCATGGCACTCTCTAAAATCCACGCACAAGAGCCAAGAGCAAACCCTGAACTAACAGCAGTAATTTGAAGCTCATATGCGAACGAAATAGTCTGCAAAGACAATCTAAGTATATAATAAATGAGTTCTCATACCTCTCGAAACAAGACGTATGTAATTCGATTTAAGCAGCTTTCAATTTCATGGCGTGTATACGGCTCAACCCATTTATCAAACTCTAAATCCTACGACAAAACATTCAGATATCATGACTCTAAGTAGACAATATTCATACAAGCAATCGTGTTTGTTCAGCTGGAGGTAATACTTTAATATCCGTTCGAGACATCCACTTTTTATTTGGTTGAATATGACTTGCATACTTTCGTTTACGTTCAAGAAGTTCAAGCATTTCCAACAATAACAATCGTCCAAAACGGACACAAGGCTCTGTCGTATAAATGGCACCCTACAATAATTCTCAATACATCCTCTTTAATCCATTAAAAATACCCGAAAAGCAGTTCGTTCTGTCAATAATGGTAAGCCTAAGAAGCTCCAATGGTTTGAAATAACCACACAATCCACAGCTTCAGGATCAATCACATGTAAATTTGGGGCATAATATCGACATTGGCCATCAACGGCCAAATGCGCCATCGCCTTTAAATTTAAACCACAATCCAGCAAGATCTGACGACCAGAGAGCCCTACAAGGAAAGAATTCACGCCATCTTCTGCTTGTCCGAGTTGAATCTACGCATTAAGAGTGAGCGGTGGACCTTGAGCTCATCACACATACCAACTTCATCCTAAATTTTAGATTATCCGGATTATCCTTTAGTATCCGTATATTGTTCTTTTATTCTTTTTTGGTTTAAAGAATTGAGGTACAAAAAGAGCGCCATTTTTGAATTGCCAATTGGACGAACATTGAAGCGATTGAGAACGTAAGAACAAAGAGAAAATCGTAGAAGAGAACATGTTTCTACTCCTTGTACTAACACGATATTATTCAAATCAAGTTTACTTCAATGATTAAAGCAATGTTTATCAAAACGTATTAATAAAACTTATGCATAGGTCGACTTATTGCAATAGCAATAGCAAGATTGCACTATTAATCTTGTCCAAGGTGTTTCTCGAATTCATCGTCTGGCAACTCTGCAAAGCACAAATATGGGTTTAGTAATGTTTCAATTTTAGTAAAATAAAACAAATCAGAGCTTTGAGCAAGTTCTGAATCTTCGTTAATTAGGATGCCACCAAGTCGATCCGTTGATTCTTTTAGTTTTGAGAGAATTTTAACAATCCCATCAGCGTCGAATATTTCACCACCACGAAGGACGATCTTTTTCATATTGTCTGCTGTAGTGATTGCATTGGCAATGCATGTAGTCCATCCATTCCGATAGGAATGTTCTCGAGGTCAATTACGTTTAGATGGCGCATCACTTTGCTCAATTGAGCTATTCCTTTGTCTTCAATGTCGTTATATGCTAGGATGAGGTTTTGAAATTTTTCTCCTTTCGTTATCGCTTCGACTATAGCTTCTGCGGTGGTGTCGGTCAAACTTTGGCTGACCAAATGCAATTTCTGCATTATTGATGCTAAGCGATTGCGATTTACTTTGGTTCAGAAATGCAATGCATTTAGGTACATTTTTCACATTGATCGTAAAAGATGTAATTTCGTTGTCATTACATGTAAAAGTGCCGGAGGAATTGGTGCGAGCCCATTTAAGAATTCCTTCATTTGATGGAGGCCATTCTTCAAGAGCAAAACCACCAGATACATTGACTTGAAGTGTTTGAAGTTTGTTTTGATTGAATAATCTTGTCAAGCAATCAGTATTTCTTCGATCTTACGCAAGCCCAAATGAACGGATGTCAATAACTTAAGAGATTCCAGCGATTGCATGAATTTCACAACAACATCACCATAATGATACCAATGTAATGTAATATGTTGGAGTTTAGGGAGCAAGTGCAATCGATTGATGATGTCATCAAATTCTTCTAACGACAATCAACAATTCTTTTTCTGCTCATATCTCGAAGCAACGGCAAATATAAGACCACTTGTATTGTGATTTCGTATGGCACGTTCAAACAACTCGATAGAATAAATCGTCGACCACAGGTCGGTGGTTAGAGGTACGTTGCAGTACTTCATTTTTGGATTCAAATGAACCTTTGAATATAATGGCAAACAACCTTAAACAAGATCATAAAATTCGTACTCGATAAAAGGACAAGGAATGCACAATATACTGGCTGTAACGCAAGTATTCCCCCAAATACGTGATTGTTGTTAATTTGGCATTTGTATAGCACCCTAATCGACCAGTTCCAAGATGAAGAAACAATTGCCGAAGACATTCAAGTTGTTTTGTTGGTGTCTTCTTTGGTAGTGCAGAGAGAAAATAAAACATGACCGATGAAGTAACAGCGATCAAGTTGCAAGCTTCAGGAACCAACATGATAAATTGATATGTGTTTGTAAAATTCCGATTGGCTCACGAAGTTTCTCTGATTGGATGTCTATTGGCCAATCATCAACTTTTTCATGATATCTTAAATCTTAGTCAAAAAAGTGCCTGTTCTTTTGCAATTCAATTTAGGCGATTACATTAACGTAAATACGAGTAATTTCATCCTGTACGCCGAAATAGCACAATAATTTCACTAGAATAACAAATCCATGAGACTCCTGTATATATGGCTCTACCAACGTAATTTCCTTTGTTGAAAACCTTTGTTTGTACCAGGATTCTAATGCAATCATGTTATATCCGAGAGTAAATACAAGATATATGTTCGTTCACATATCGAGACAAGATATCCGGATTTGATTTCTTTTATTCTTTTACTCATTAAAGAATTGAAGTACAAAAAGCGCGCCATTTTTGAATTTGAGGCGATGGGAACAAGTGGTCGAACGTTGAGTTCAAGCGGTTGACAACGCAAGAAAAAGGGAAAAGCGTAGAATGAGTTGTAGGAATAAAAGAGGTGAGAGATGGGAGAGATAATTTATCGGAATGAGCTTGCAGAATGTAGAAAGATCGGGGAGAATATCACTGGTGAAACAGAAATATGCATCCGTGTACGCTGGAAGGAAGTCCATTTGGGCTCTCGAAAGTTCGTCAGGCCTCTTCAGATGCATTAGATGCATTGCTACAGAGTATTTGGAGCAATGTTGACGTGGATGTTGTGGTTGAAGGTAGATTATGGGACTTTTTTCATCATTATACGATGTTGGGATCGGATCGATTGAAAGAACTTGGTATTGGGACGATTGTACCACTTGAAAGTCACTATGAAGAAGAACGAGGAGTGGAAAATACTGTTGTGTTTGTTGTACAACCTGTTGTTAGCCAAGTTTATCTTGTTGCCCGCAGGATTGGTCAATACATGATCAAACGAAAAACACGATTACAATGCTTTATTTTCCATACAGGTACGATTGATGTGCTTAAGATTCTTTAAGGATTGTAGGACAATGGAATATAATGTGCAATACAGTACTCAAGCAAGAAAACATTGCTGAAAAGGTTGATATGGTAGTAAAACCTTTTCATCTGGGTTTTATCCCCCTCGATACTGATCTTTTAACAATGGGGCGAGATACATTGCTTCGAGAATGTTATATTGGTGGCAATAAGAGTGGACTCATGTATGTTAAAATCTCTTACTGCATCTGATACTTGTAGGGATATTGCAATTGCGATTCAACTATTGCAACAAGTTGTAGGAGAAATCGGGCACATCTTTTATAAAGGAAACCTCGCAAAAGGTGTATGGAAAGCATTAACACAACTTCACACTCAACATGGATCTGCACCTCCTGCTAGTTCCAAGAAGCAGAGAATTGATTGTATGATTTTACTTGATCGAAAATTGGACTACTTTTCACCTTTGAGCACTCCTCTAACGTTCTTATATCTTACTATTGTATCAACTAATATTGCATAGGTTTGAAGGCTTGCTTGAAGAATTGCTAGAGTTTAAAGATGGAGTCGTTCAAGTCGATGCTAACCTTTTAGATGATAGTGTTCCTGTCAACCAGAACAAGGTAGTGCATTTGTGAAGCCATAGCTTATATTCTGTAGGCACCATTAAGTTTGTCTAATGATGACATAATTTTTCAAAAATGTCGTGATATACACATTCAAGCACTAGGACCATTCCTACACTCTGAAGTGACAATACTAGAAGCAGAACACGACACACTGCTGAAATCCATGCATGGAGATAATGTCACTATGGCAGCTATGTCAGAACTACCTGGCCAAGTTAAAGCTCATTTAGTAATATTCATGAACTTTACTGTTGATCAAACCAATTTGTAGCATCAACAAGTTTCGCTTAATCAGCATATTCATCTATCCGAATCAATCCAACAAGTTACCAACTCAAAGTCTTTTCGGCGTAAATGGCTTTTGGAGCGTGCAATGTAAAAGCTAAATGCAACACAACCGACTGATAATAATCATATTAGTATGGAACGGGAACAAAGACTTGGCGATATTGAACTTCTCATTTGGAAACATGCTCCGCTCTTCACAATTCTACGCCTTTTGTGTTTGTATGATGAATATTTATGACTGTTTTTGATATTTACAATTCATAGACACAGTTTAGTCAACGATGGTATTCCATTCGAGCTCTATTATCACTTGAAAACACAAATCATGCAATTTTACGGCTATGAATATCTTCATTCCTTTGACAACTTGGAACAAATTGGTTTGTTGAGTGTACATGGGGCATCACCTCCACAAAATATTCTCAATTTATTTGAAGCTGTGGGGCATTATGATGAAAATGTAATTCACCCAGACGATGCTGCTTATGTGTCTGGCGGGTTTCGACCATTGCTCATTAAACTTGTGGAAGCTGCAATTGGTAAATTGCTTTCTAGTAACGAGATTTTTAAATTGAATAGGACCTAAACGATGGGAATCAATCGGTGATCTTTTGAATCAGCTACCAGGACCTTCAGCAACTTTTTCCAATTCGGTAATTTCTGCACTCACCAATTTATGTTTATTGAAAATTAGGAAATTGAAGATAAACCAAAGAAGTTTAAAAAGATTCTTGTAGTCGTAATCGGGGGTATTTCTTTCATGGAGATTGCTGCTTTACGTTTTCTCGGTCAAAAAAGTATTCCAATATGCAATGGTTTCATAATTCTTACAACAAAATTAGAAAAATGTTCATTTTTGATTGCAAGCAATACAATCGGTTCAGGAAAGAATTTTCTAGAACCCATCCTAGAAATCGTGTACATTGGTTTAGACGATGATGACATCAAGTGATGTGTACAAATATCAAGTCTTCTTGATAAAGTGTATTAATTAATCTTCGATTGTCCGTCGAGCAAAGTCGATATCATGAGCAATCTGAAAAGTTTTACGAATACGCCATTCAAAATGTTCTCGAAATCCTTCAGGTACTAACTCTGCTCCATGGTCATACATGCACTCTTGAGGACAGCTTCCGTTTGGTTGCACAATTGGAGTTGGTGCACGTATAGTTTGAGCACTTACGTACGTGGGAATTTTTTCCATCAATTCATTCATTTTGTTTGGATCAAATTGTGTGTCATATCCATTGACATAATCGACTTTACGATAGGGATTGATCAAGCCATTACCATTGACATGAAAAAGCCTGACAGAATCTGAAGCTGATGGAAAATAATGAGCAATATCACCACACACTGTTCGTGGATCATGTTCTTGAGCTTTTCCAGTAGCTGCACATGCAAATGGTGAAAATGAATATGGTGTATGACTCAATTCAAAAGCAAGCCAAAAGTTCTCTTTGTCTCCCCATGAATACGTTAAATGATACCGTTGGTGTGTGATAAGTTTCCACAAGACAGCCATTGCATTTGATGCTCTTCTTTTATCAATAGCCAAAATACTTGAATCTTGTTCATGGGCAGTGTGTTTATTATACGAAAGTGCTTGTAGTACAGTTTGTGATGGTCCAAACGTCATATTAAACTCATCGTACGGCCAAATCCGAAGTAATTCTTGCAACGTTGTTTCTTCTTTACCATCATGTTCATGTTTGCCATTCAAATATGAATTTTCTCTAATAACTCGATCGTAGAAAAACACTGTGCCCGTGGTTTCATACGCTTCAACTTTCCAAAGCTTTGCTGGGTCTTCTAGAAGAATACAATCGGCATCAATCACAAGGACATCAAGTAATCGTGTATGATGTATAGCCAATGGTTTAAGGAAGAAATTACGAAAATCTTTGGCCATTTCAAAGCTAAACGTGCCACTCAAAAGATGTTCTGTGCATGGATCAATAATTTCAAGCAATGGATCTGTGTTGATAAGAATTCGTTGAGAAAGTGGTGACAATTCTCCAAGACAATGATAGACTTGAATCACATCACGATTGCCACGTTTTCTCAATTCATGGATGAGGGATACACCGATCGGAAGCATTGCATCAAACATACATACAATAATGCCTTTGGTAATTACTTCCAAGTGTGGCAATGGTGCATTTTGCAATGTTGGGTATGTCGATGGCTGGAGCTTCTCCACCATCGATACATTAACCCATAATCCTACAAGTAATAACGTAGCTGCAGCTCCAAGCAATAGTTTCTGTAATAGAAGACGCCCAGAGTTAGAAGCATGGAAGGCAGGCAACACTATCATCTTGTATTATGACAAATGACGTCTATACTCCAGATGTTGATAATTGACTCTATTCCTACTGAAAATGGACAAGAAAAAGGAGAAATAACAATACGATTATCACGACATTAAGCATGTGAATAGTAGATAAATAATCAAGACGAACGATTAAAACGTGTGACGGGTTTGATATGGTGGTGGTGTCTGTGGACAAAGCGGCGCTGGGCTGTAGTAATTGGAAAAGATAGACACTTTGTCTAATGCTGATAATCTTGCATCTTCAATTGGATTACTTAAAGCACGACGAAATTTATCCGAGACTACTTCTGTAAAAGAAGTTGATGGTTTAAGCACTGCAAGGGACAAGGATGGAAATGCCATCGACAAGAAGCTGCTTTGAAAGTGACTATCTACTCAGAAGCTCCACTCCACCAGCTGCTGTTGTGTCCCATCGGTGAAAGTCGAACGCTAAGTAGCCACCTCTCTGGCCTCCTGTGTTCGATCCTGAGTTTTTATATCCCTCTCGTTGTGTTGAGTGTAAAAACAAGTTTTTTTTTGGATTGAAAATGGTTAAAAAATGCTTTGTTTAGCACTACCCGCCATACTAAAAAGGACGTTGAAATTCATTTATTTTGAGCATCTTTTTGATAGTTAAATAGATTTAATCATTTTAAAATTTGATGTGGTTTTCACTCTTTACAACACCATCGTCAGGAAGAGAGCTACGGAATTACTACGTAGAAAGCACCAATGCACCGTCCCAAACAATATTATTATTGCCATACTGGCGATATTTTCTTGGATTTTTTATGACAATTGTCATGACATTAATTGTGTACAAAATAGTACTTAATAGTAAACGTAAAGGAAGACATCATTTGTATCGTCTTGTTCCATTAGCACAAGTCGTTTGTCAAGCTGATCAAAGTACAAATGATGATTATGTATTGATTGAAGTGTAGAATTAATAATATGTTAATCTACTTGTAATTTTTTCTTGATGGGTTGAGAAGATGCAAGACGATCCATATACCATCCAAATCCCACTTGAACAATTACTAGTATTGGAGAAAATACCATTTCAAACATGACAACTAAAAGTTCTCGTGGGTATATCCCATGTCCAAGTACTCGACAAGTCCAAATGCCAATATCATTTGTGATAGCATAAGTCCCTACAGAAAAGATTAGTTGATATATAAATATTTATCTTTCAACCATTTGCTACACCACGCATTAAACATTCCGTCGCATTTTCTGGCCTAATAAAATTCATAATTATAAAGTAGATAAATAGAGAATTACGTCACAACTTCTGTTGTGCCTTCAATATCTTTAGCTACCTGAGGTTTGCTCGCTTGTTCCTGAGCAAACATTGGGGTATCAATGCTTCCAGGGTAAAAACAATGCACGTCAATCTTCTTTTTGGAGTCCAATATTATCTCATTCCTACAACAAATATGGATTTCATAAAGTATCACATATATATATACCTTAATGCATCTGCAAAACCACGTAGAGCAAATTTACTTGCTGCATATTGAGAAAAACCAGCAAATGACATTAAACCACATCCAGAGTTGATAAAAATGATTTTTCCACCTCGTTCGATCATTGTTGGCAATGCTGCCTACAAAAATTTAAAAAGTTGACGTATTGTTGACATATAAAACATACTTTGCAAGTATGAACTGCACCAAAGTAATTAATGTTCATGTGCTGTTTAAACAAATCAACCGATTGATCAACAAAGAAACCAGGTATTGAAATCCCAGCATTGCACACAAGATGATCAATACTACGTTGTTGAAATTCAATTGCTTGCTCTACAACTTTTTTGACTGCCTCCAAATCCGTCACATCACACGTTGCAATGAAAACTCGATGTCCACTCAATTTCTATATACAATTAATTACCTTCTTCACTTGACATGAATTCTATACCTCCAATTCAGTAGCAGCTTCTTCCAATACACTTTTTCTTCTTGCTACAATTGACACCTAGCATAAAAGTCATCCAATATGAGATGATTTAGTAGGTACTTTGGCTCCTCGAACAGCGTAGTACTTGGCAATCGCAAGTCCCAACCCTTGACTCCCACCTACAAACAACATCATCTTTACATAAACACCACCTGTGTCCACAAACCAGTGATGAAAACATGTTTACCATCGACATCCAACGCTTTAGCTGGTCGATATTTGCTCCATACTTGTAGTAGCTACACAATCATCAACTCCAACGTCATGACAACCAAGACGTACAACGACTGTCGATACAATAGCAATTAACAGCATCAGATGAATTGGTAAATGACTACATAAAGACTTTTTACAAAAAGTTCAAAAATGATACAAAGATTAGAGCTAACAATAGAGCTATGAATAGAAAGGTGACGTTAGTGAAGACTAAGTATCAGATAAACTATTTATAGAGAGGAATAAGTATCAGATAGTAAACGTAAAGTATCAGATGCACAAGTAAACGAGTGAATATTGTAGAGCAAATTGCGAAATCGTTGCTGAATTACACATATAATACTATATAGATGATGATTGGGATGACTTTCTATTCTAAAGAGTCAATTCATTTGGTGTGCCTTCGTTCGACACATGACTCTCCGCTAGTCGTCCTTCTTCTTCTTCTTCGTTGTTTTCTTCAGCTACTTTGTGTTCGTCTTGGTCTTCTTGCTCCTGCTCTTCGGGCACGGAAGGCTGCGTGGTTACTGGTAAAGTCACGCGGTTGACGGGCTTTCGGTTCGATTGATACACGACTTGAGGTTGTGTATTGTTTTCAACTTCGAGTGGTTTGCCGCTGCGAACAGCATTGGCTTCCTCTTGGTCGATGAATCGCAGCGTATTGATCACTTCTTCCTTGCTCGCTTTGAGTTTATCGAGCACGGCATTTACTTTAACTTCTTCCTTCTTGGCACTTGTCAAAGTTTCGTCAATCACAAAACACAAATCTTTATCCTTCGAGGCAATGGCACGTTTGACATTGATCAAGTCAACAACCCATTGTTCCTTGGCATGCACAGCCGCAGCACCCTTTTCTTTGATCATTTGATCCACTTCGATGAAGGCTGGAATCTTGGTCAACATATCCGAATCCCAGTCAATTTCACTTGCTTTGGTAGAGAGCAAAGACATTTCCTTGCGTTCACCCTTACTCAATTCCATCCAACGATCCACAGCCTTGATATCACCATCAACAGCTACAAGCAACCAGTCAAGAGCATCACGAACTTCTTTCATGTCTTGGTGAGGCACGAATTTCTTGGCAAATTCAGCACAAGTCTTACGATCGTAGTAATTACGAGTCTTGACAAGACGACGAATGACTTCGAGCTCAGCTTCACGCAATTTCAATGGCACTTCACGTTCAGCACGAGTCTTACGAACACCATCAAATGACACTGGCAATTTAGCATGTTCACTAGCAATTGATTTGTAGTTGGCATTCAAAGCACGAGCACGTTGTTCCACAAGGTCAGATTCAGCCTTACGTACTTGAATTTCTTTTTGCAAAGATGCTTTTTCAGCAGTCGACAAAGCCGATTCTTCCGATTCAATACGCTCCATAAAGCACTTGATCGATTCGACTTCAGAGCAGAGATTAGCATAAGCATGTTGCAAGCTTTCATCTTCTTCAGCCAAGCGGTTGGTGAGCATTTCAAATGTTTCACCAAGTTGGGCTACGAGGCCACGGATTTGTGATGTCATCATCATATCTTCATCCTTTTCTTGAGGCTTTTCAGGATTGTACACGTCTTCGACATAAGCCCAAACATCACGCTTGACAGCCTTTTCTTCAGCACAAGCTTTGGATTTTTCAAGTTCTGAAGTCACAGAATTGACATCAGATTCATCTTCGTTCAAAAGTTTGTTGCCTTGCACCATATCTTCTTCACGTTCTTTACGGGCAGTCTCAAGGCATTTAGCATCATGTTTGCCAATATCTGGAGTATGTACAGTCACATACAAATACCACGAGTCACTGCTCTTGAGCATTTCCAATTTATGTTCACCTTGGAGAATACGTTGTTTTTGACGCATAATACGCTCTTCCTGTTCAATCACACGATGGGTGAAATGCTGCACAAGACGCTGTAACTCTGAAGCACGCACTGCTTGTTTGACAAGACGATCAGCTTCACGCTTTTTACGCTTGGAATGATCATGAAGGGCATCAAGAACCCAATTGCCAGCATCAGTCATCAACGAAGACAAATATGCCTTCTTTTGTTCACGACAAGCTTCTTCATCATCAATCAATTGCTTTTCATTTTCAAGGAAGCCTTGGTATTCATTGATAAGCACATCTTCATCAGTAGCAGTATTGACTTCTTCACTCAATCGAGTAATGAATCCAGTAATACGTTCAAGAAGTGATTCACAGACTTCATGTTCAGCAGCCAAATTAGATTGTTGGACATCAAGTTCAGCTTGGAATTGAGCACGACGAGCACGAACATCGTTCATAAAATGATCACGTTCATCAACTTCATCACCTTCCATAGGTGTACGATAGTTGGAAGCAACAATATCTGAAGTTTCTTCACTGTTGATATCAACATCACCATTAAGGCGATTGACATACTCTGGAGCCATAGCTAAAGAAGATTTTGCACTTTCCAATGCAGCTTTACAACCATCTTTATGATCAGTAAAGACAGTCGTATCAGCATCACGTTCTTCATTCATAGCAGCACGTTTAAACAACAAAAGTCTTTGTGATTTTTGTTGACGAGAAAGTTGTTCCCCAAGTGTTTCACAACGCTTCTTGGCTCGAGTAATACGATCATTGTGTTGTGCCATGCGTAAAGTAGTAAATTCCATACGTGCATCTTGAGCTTTCTTCCATTCAAGCTCATATTCTTTATCAAGAGCTTCATGACGCAATTTACGTTGAGCATGGGCTTTGTTACGGGATTTAATTTCCGTGTCCAAAGCTTCCAAGTCCCGTTCAATACGAGTGATTTTATCTTGACGGCAATCACGGTACATGAGGACATATTCATGTTCTTGTTTGTATCGAACATCTTCATCAGCACACATATCATCTTCACGCTTCATATTTGTACGATCTTGAGCCCAGTGATCACGTTCTTTAGACAATTCACTCCATTCATCATCCAAAGCTTGTCCTTCACCTTCTAATGTAGCTGGTTCTGCTTCTTGGAGTTGTTGGACTTTAACATGTAGACTTATTAGTTCTTTAGGAATAACAGCACCAAGACCAAGTTGTTGAAATTGCAATGAGACACCAAAAGCTTTGACAATCCATTCATTAGCAATCACTTTGGACACAGGAGGATTATGGTGATCACTCCAATCTGCACGTTGACGAGACCATTGAGCCATGTCTTTATTCCAATCTGTGGTGTCATCTTG
>JNBS01001826.1:0-26786 GCA_002081575.1 Thraustotheca clavata | reverse complement strand
ACAAAACATGTCAAGCTTCGATGAGTAACTAACATTTACCTGGGCCAAGTGTAGCTATTATAGTCGTCATAGCACGTCCACCGAGTGATTCCTGCAATAGACGAGTAAGCTTGGAATCTCGATATGGAATGTGGGGAAGTTTATCAACCAGTGCAGTAATAACTCGTCCCAAAGTTAAAAGACTTTGGTTGATACTACCAGCTTCTCGAGCTCGAACATTTCGTGCCCCTGAGCGTCCAACACATTCCGAACCAGCCAAATCAACCAAATTAAGAGTGCCAATTTGAATCATTTCTTCACCAGGGATACTACTTTCTTTGCTGTGAATTCTTATTGTAAAAATACAATGAGATCGACTTGAAGAATCATTGAGCAACGTTTCTGCCATGATTCGATTCTTCGATCCGATTTCAAGTAAATCAAACACATGCGAAGCTGTCAATGTTGTGACTTCTTCAAGATTATGACAATAAACTCCGCCACGATTTGCGTTTTCCAACAATTTCAATTGTTTTCCTTTCTTGTTCTCACCAAGTAAATCAATCAATTCTTCATTGTACAATTGCAAATATGACACTCGAACGGAATATTCTGATTTCGTAGCTTGCAACTTTTCAAATATATAATTCACACAACGAGGTATAATTCCTGCATTTTCATCATGTGGACTCAAACTGCCTTGAATTGTATGTGTTTTACCAGTTCCCGTTTGACCTATCCATTTATATTAACATTTAGCTTTCAAAAGACACTTACCGTATGCAAATATAGTGCAATTATAGCCTGCAAGTGCTTCATCAACCACACTTTGAACAATACCTTTAAAAATGTCCTTTTGAGTCGCATATTGACCGAAAACACGGTCAAAAGTATACGTCTTCTTACGCACTGTCACCTGATGTGTCTTTGTAGCCACAGACACGGCAGATGGACGCGGAGAAGCTTTTTCTCGTTCATTTAGCGGACGGACACGTACCGCGACACGGACGCTCTTCTCCTTTTCAATTTCCATTTTGACAACTAACCGGATATGAATCCGGATACTACACCTAATCCGGATAACATCTAATGTACGGAAAAGATTTACTTTTTACGGACAATAGTGTTGTTTATCCGGATTTGAATTAATTTGAAAATTTAAATTTGGCGGTAAAGAGAGACTAGGATACTGGAAGTCCCATATGTTATCCTTAAGTCAATACAGTTGCACTACAATACTTAATGAACGGTCTGATGTGAATTGTTTGACGATATCAACATGAGATGTCACCGATACCGGTGAACGCAGAGCTCAAGTGCAAAACAACGGTGCTACCATTGACTTCGTCATGCAGACCAAATCATTGTACTCACCGATGGTGTGATTGTTGGCGATCGCACATATCAACAGATTCAAGTCCTATTTCCCTCGTTTACAATGTGCTGACCAAAGTCAACCTCCTGTGATAAATTAGGTAAAACATTACTTCAAACTGGTCGACCTCGTCAGCCTAAAAGTTAACCTGTGTGCAAGTTAATGACAATGGAAGATCAAAAGTCTGGCACTTTGTCTTCGGCAACGTATGTGACTTATCTTAGCTCTAGTCGAATAGCTACGTTGTGGTTGCTTTGGTTATATTTTGGTTTACATGTGCTCAGGGCGCACTTTCTGGTTTATGGATCATCTTTAGTACTTAACCTCATCTACGAAACTTTTCATCGACTTTCGTCTATTCGAATATATCAAACAACCCAAGCTTTTGCTACAAAACACGCTCAAGTCCTTGATTATTATTAATGCGTCTATTTAATGTATCGAGTTGCGCCTTATGATGGAAATGCAATTGGATTGGATTTCCCCGCTTATCTTTGCTGGTGTGGATTTTTTGACCGTGAAAACTAGAGACTCGAATGAAGATGTAGCCGCTGGATTAGCTCAAACTTACGCTTCTCAATTTTCCTCTAATTTTACCAGCACATATGCAAATGTGGAGGCTATCATGACGAGTGTTGTTCAACACCACAACTTACACCCGACCAATGCAAGGAGTGATACAATTTCAAAACTTCTCGGTGCGAAATCGCCCTGATCTTGGCTACGCTCTAAGGAACATCTCATTCACCATTTAAAGTGGACAAAAAGCTGGTATATGTAGGTGAATTGACCAAGAAAAAGCTTACTTATGGTGGCTCTCTTTTGAATGGTTGAAGGTTGTGCCCGTCACATTTCCATCGATGGCATTGATATTTCAACTGTTGATGCACAACTCATGTTGACAATTAATCCTCGAGATCCTGTGATTTTCAGTGAATTAGTTCGCTTAAACATTGATCCATCCAACAAAGTCAGTAATGATATGATTAGGCAAGTACCCCAATTTGCATTAGATGAATTTTGAATTAAGACACATTGCCTTTATCTTGAAGTCCTTCAACACAAATAATAAACAAATTGCAGTTTTGAGAGTATTATTTCGCATTAATTACGGAGCATTCAAATGAAGTAAAAAAATCTTAATATTAATGTATAAATTGGAGTGCGTGGCAAAGACATTAAAATGCAATCACCTCGTCTCTCATTTGGCATGCATTTGATGGGGTAATCTTTCATTTCTATTGAAAGATATTTATCATTTCTACTAAATGGTGATTTTTGTAAATTTTGTAAGTTTGGAATTATGAATTAGTAAAAACTTCCGAACTTAACCTATATCAAAACATCTCTATAGATGGATGAATATGATAATGAAAGAAAGAATAGAGATAGATAAGAGATAGGAGGAATAGAGATAGTAGATGAAGGTGTGAGAGAGAGGATTTGTGGTCAGAATTGAATTGGTGATGTTGGTGACGTGGTTTTTGGATGTGGATGGATGGACTCCATCAAAGGAAGATTGGCAAAGACTATTGAGTTATGTACCACAAAATGAAGTGAATCTGGTACAATATGAATGTGTATGAAGGTAAATGAAGGGTAATTTATAGATTGAACGCTATCGATTTGTAAAAGATCAAAAATTTGCATTATGTAGTCGACTTTTACAAAGAAAGTTGATTCATCAAGTACATGGTGTTGATTATCAAAATATTCGCATTGAAAGAACAGTACAAGTATTAAAGATAATTGAATGCTTGAGGAATCATAGGGAAAACCATTTTGGGTTGATTGTACGAATGCAAGATGGAATTATAATGTATCTCATCAAGGATCTATTGTTGCAATTGCATGTCATGATCTTTATCGTATTGGAATTGATGTTGTTTGTATTACCGACAAATCGCCAAAGTTAACGATCGATCAATTTTTTAAGAATTTCACTTTATACTTTGGTTCACGAGAATGGGCTCAAATCCACTCTTCTCCTAATCCATTGGAATGTTTTTATCAACTATGGAGTTTAAAAGAAGCATACGTGAAAGCTTTAGGTATTGGTATTGGGTTTGATATTTCTCGTGTTCAATTTGATTTGGATAATGGAATTGATTTTTACTTGGATGATCAACTAACTCAAACCTGGCAATTCATCACCAAGCAACTCAATCCAACACATTACATATCGATTGCAATGGAAATCCCTTTGCATGAGCGTTTAAATAGTATTGAATGGATCCAACTCGACACCCATGAACTCGACAGATTGTAGCTAAATCCAGTTAAATCTAATGAATAATAGTAGTGTTCTTGACATGTAGACAGACATTATGCGTGTATTAGTTTGTTTAAAAAGACATCTAGAATTGCGATTCAGTCACACCGCTCGACATGGTGTTGGTAGACGAAAGACCACCGGTGATAGTATTTTGCATGGCATCAATGAGTTCTGTGCCCGACCAGCCTTGATGCTTGAGGGTTTCCACGCCTTCTTGGCGTTCAGCACGTTGGACACCTTCGACATAAGCAAGCATCTTGCGAGTTCCGTAGTCACGGGCAAAACGAGTGATACCGAGCGAGTCTGAATGGAAACCAGCAAGGGTAATGAATTGCCAAGTGTAGCCCATAGCACCAAGGTCATCAATGAAGGTACGAATTTGAGAATCTGACATGCCTGCAGCATCCCAGTTGAACGATGGAGACAAGTTGTAAGCAAGCATTTGATGAGGGTGGACAGAGTGGACACCAGAGGCAAAAGTACGAGCAAGAGGCAAACCAGGGACAGTGGTTTCCATCCAAATCAAGTCACAGTATGGAGCATAAGCACGAGCACGGGAAATGCAGAATTCAACACCGCCTTGGACACGGTAATAACCTTCAACGGTACGAGCCTTTTCCCAGCAGAATGTAATGTTGAGACCCTTGGATTCAGCATACTTCTTAAGTCCAGCAAGACCAACAATGGCACCCTTGTCAAGAGCCTTGTTAAAGGCATCAATGGCAGCCTTGTCAGAGCCAAGAGCTTTGCGAATGGCATCAGGGTAAGTGCTGCAACCAGCAAGCTTGTCCCATGATTCAGCACGGCCATTGCGAGCAGCATCCGAGTACGATTCAATGTTAAGGTTGGTGGCACCAAGGATGAAAGCATGATCACGTGGATCCGAGTTGTTATCCAAAAGAGTAGCAGCTTCAGCATCAGTACGAGCAACAATTACAAGTGGAACTTGCAACATATCGGCTTGAAGACGAGCAGCAATAAGACGAGTAATATGTTCTTGAGTCGTGACCAAAACCTTACCACCCATGTGACCACACTTTTTGGTACCAGGTTTTTGATCTTCCAAGTGAATACCAGCAGCACCACGTTCAATAAACATCTTAGTGAGCTTCATGCAAGCAGTCAAACCACCATGACCAGTATCAGCATCGGCAACAATAGGGCGAAGGTAATCCACAGCAGGGGTAGCAGCACGTTGAGCTGGAGTCATGCGACGACGAGCTTCAAATTGCTTGCGATCATGGAAACATTGAGCACGGAACAATTGATCAACCTTGTTTGGTACAGTGTCCATAGGGTAATCAGCCACATCAGGACCAGGTTCATTCGATGTCGAAGCAGTCGACGACGATTGCCAGCCGCTCACATACACCGATGTCAAATGTTTAGCCATTTGGATAACTTGGATTGTATCCAAAGCACCAAAGGTATGGCTGCATTTGCCTTGAGCTTGTAATTCACGCAACATCGTGTACAATTTAATAGCTTGTTGACTCGAAGCATACGCAGTTTCAAACGTGCCTTGGAGTTTAACAACGTCTTCGACCGAATATGGACGAGTGGTGTGTTTAAATCGTTCTTGACCAACAAAGGAAGTCATAGCCTTGATACGTTCGTTGTAGATCGTGTCTTCATCAGCCACAGTGGTAATTTGGCTACCGATACGATCGAGGCGGCGGGCGGAGGCGTTGGGGCTCATGGCAGCAGATTTGAAAATGAAACTAAACACTCGACACCAGCCGCACCAATCCCAAAGGATCGCAGGTGGCGTCACACAAACAAACGTATTAAATAATCCGCCAATCAAAATATTATATTTCGAATGAACCAATGAATGAAGCTTATGGCACTAAACATCACAGCGTCATCAATTGAGATTGGTCCGTTTGGTCAATCACAGAGCTGATGAACGATCTTTCGACGGCTTCAACGTCCAAGAGTTTGTAGTTTACTCAACAGCTGCAAAGCTAACATCAAAAGGAAATGAACTGTTGAGTCGACAGGAAGTTCCAATGTGTTCTGTAGAGGTTTCCATGGATAGAAAAGACGTAGGGAGTTTCATTAGATGAGATAGAATGGCACAAGTAGTAAATCCTCAAGTGAATATACAAAAAATGAATTTTATAATAATTTTTTTATCTTTTAGGCTACGAATCAAATCTTTGGTGCATTATGGCTTAAAGGATTGAAAATGACTGCAGATATGTTGATTGGAACGTGTTTTGATGGTTATCATTTAAGAGGATGTACAAATTCAAATACAACATCAATGCATTATGGTATTTCGAATCAATTGGTATCGGGCAAGACGTATTGTTTGCAGTGCTGTAGTAATCCAACGTCTATAGGGTATGAAAAAACAATATAAATTAAAGGATTGATAAATTTGGTATAGAAATGATGAAACTTGGGATTTAACATGTCCTTTGACACGAATGGAACAATCGACAGTCATTAATGACATAAATAAGGAATATGTATTTGCTAGACGAAGAAATCTTACCGATACTGGATTGGTATGGATGATTTTTTTAAACTTTTTTGATGATTATACACTTGTTGGATGATTGATTGTAGATATATTGTACATGGCCTAAACGGAATGGTGGATTATATCTTGTTGGATATAGTTTACAGATTGTTGTACAAGAGTATTCAGCATCAAGTGGATCGATTTTTTGGGTTGGAGTTGAGTCATGCTCAGTATCAGCTATAGAGTCGAGTACTTTACCAACGATCTTCACCGAACGAATACGAATAGTGTCATCATTAGAATCATATACACCATCTTCACTGTGGTATTTATTACTTGGTGCTGTTTTGGTAGTGTATTTTGTTTTTTTAGTTGATTGATGTTTTTTAGATTGTTATGACATTTAGTTCGTATGTCTTTTATAGAGGATATATACGTCATGAACGTTGTGTGAATTGTGCATCTAAATTTGTTGTATACAATTCATTATGTTTGCTATGTATTCTTTGTGGATGTCGATTACACTCCCCTCCACCACGAGTATTTTGTGCACAAGAATTTGAAAAAGATGATACAAGTTCAGTATCAAGTCATCATCAAAAGGAACAACAAGATAATAACAAACAAATGGAGTAGAATTTGTAATCTAAGATGACAATAAAAAAGTAGCTGATTCTCAGGTCGGACAAAACGAGGAAGTAATATAAATAACAACATTCACGTACTTCTACTACTACAAGTAGTGATTACACCAAACCTTGTAGACGACCAGCAAGCTTTTGGCTCTTTCGTTGAATAAACGATTCAAAATCTTCATTTTCTCCAATGTCACTGTCACTGTCTTCAAAGACCGCTGCAGCCGCGGTTGATGACTTGGAACTCGAAGCTGATGAAAGATGTAAATTTTCTTCTTCATCATCGGAAATTGCAGCACCTCGACGAGCACTTTCACCTGGTCGAGTGTACCGATCCCAATTTTCTTCATGAATTTGACGACGTAATTGTTTCATTTGCTCTCGGCTAGCATTGCCATTGCTCATCATGGCTTCAATTTCATCAATTTCATGTTCAGAGAATCGCGACTTTTTCTTGCCACGGAAAGAGACGATTTCAACTTCGGATTCATCTCCTGAGTCATCCGACTCCTCGGACGCTTTTTTATGGTTGTCCATTGTCCATTTAAATTGAATGTACCCTTCTAAAGCGGGTGGAATTCGCCATTCCAATGTTCGATCATCTTGCAATACTAATTGCATGTCTTTTGGATCAAAAAGTGCTTCTTCCAACTCAAGACACAATCGTTCTGGATCAATGGCAAGCCAATTGTCAGGTGTAATGCGATAACACCCAGGTTGTCGGATCATAGCTTTAGCTAGAAATTTGTCTAGGTACCGAAGTAGCATAAGAGCTGTATCACGGGTAAGGCCAAGAGTTTGCAACTCAGTTTCTGCTTTTTGGATAATTTGATCTTCATTTCCTGAAGGCAATCGCTTTAAGACAACAGGTTTATTGGAAGCATAGCGAGCATCTTTTAAGAAAGAGGAATTGACATCACGAGGGCGTGAAATACTTGTCTAAAATACAAGTTAAAAGGTCAAGTAGCGAAGAGGATTAGTACCATATTACTACTGCGTGCAGTCGAACGAGATGCATCTCGTTGTGGTTCTTCAAAACGTGTCTTGGAGCGTTGGGTACGATTCAAGCTTGGAGGACGTTCATTTGACTTGAGAATCGACTTTATAGGGACAGATGATGATAAATTGGACGAGACGGACGATGAGGATTCTACCCGTGTTGTTGCCACAGATGATGCTGAATTTGATTTCTCCTTACTCCATTCTGTTCGTGGCGAATGAGTTGGTGCATACCCTGGAATATTTGCAGTATGTCGTTCATTTTCTTCATGAGGACTTGGTGCACGTAAGTTTTCCATAGGCATTGAGTGACGTTTAGGTATGGGAACAACTTTTAAATCATTTGGATCAATCGGTTCGAGTGGAACACGATCAATTTCTTCAATATCCGTCATAAGGAATTGTCGTAAAGCATTCAAGACAAGCACACTTCCTTGTGTACTAAATGAAGAATCATGCGCAGATTTTCGTTTTTGTGCTTTTCGATACTCATGGGTTGCTAACAATACTTTAGTCAGCCATTTATCAAGTGCTTCTGCTCTTGTTTTCACGACTGTTTCTGATCTTGATCCAAAAAATCTCTTAGAAGGGAATGAAATCTCTTCAATTGAATGAAGAAAGCGTGCATTTCCTGCATCCGACGCCAATGGCTTCATAATATCAAGCAATTCCATTCGTAATTCACGAAATTCATGATATGGACGACGTACTGTCTTCTCAAGGCCATCCACACCATGATCAATTACACGAATCACATACTGTGTACGATCACTTGGACTATAATCCACATGAGTGATCGCTACAACCAGTCCGCTTTTGTCGTCGCTCGATGACATTCTTATGACAATTGCGGAAAAAAACCCTCCGAGATTTGCAACTAAATCCTTGTTTCTGATTGGTTGTAAAAAGTAGTATTCCGTTTTATTTCTGGTTATCTTGACATTAGTATACAATAAAAAAAGGTGCTTTCATTACCAACATCATCACGTTTTTCCTCTTAAACCATAAAATGTTTCTAATCATAATTACGTTAATTAATTCCTCTACCAAATACTCTCATTCAATTACTTTTAAATATCCTCATTTCTTTTCTTTATCATTCTATTTCCTAGTTATTATAACAAACATTTAAAATATTATACAATTTACGATTCTAAGTAATAGACTTTTTAAAAAAACGTACCTTGTCAAGATGTTTAAACGTATACGTTAATCATTTAATTTGGAGGTTGAAGAAAACACGTCATATGCCAGTAGCCAGTGAGTTTGAAAAGTGTACAAAGACAAAATGTATCGTATCTATTAATCAATCGTTTCGTGCATCGCACAGCTCAGGATGTAGCCATTACGGAACATTAATCCAACTTGATAATGTTCTTCCTCGTAGAAAACTTGTTAAGGATTTTACTACTCCATTTTCCTCTTATCCTGCTCCAATTTATCGAATCAAGTGCCTTTTCAATTTCAGATCTTTACTATACAAATATCTAATGATAAATAGGAATGAAAAAAATGATTTAAACTTTGTATTCAAAATATTTTAAAAATATAAAATGGGTTGAAGTAGTGGCCCCCATACAATTGAGAAGCTTGCGATCTTTTGAGTCAGAATTCATTTTCCTGTGAACCCGATATGTTGCCTGAGACCGTTGAACTCCATGCGTTTGATTTCTATGGCTATGAAGCTAAGGGATTGTTTGCATCAAATGACATGGAAGAAGGAGCTATTGTATGGTATTGGGACAAGGCAACTGAACCATTGGAAACTTTTACACGACAAGAAATCATGATACATGAAGATTGCCAAAAGCTCACCAACTTTTCGTATATGGTTGGTGATGATACGTTTGCATCGACATTGGAACCAGAAAAGGATGCTTGTTGGTATATGAATCATTCGTGTGATCCTAATTGTTGGTTTGATGGGAATGATCAAATTGTAACTAAACGACCAGTTAAGAAAGGGGAACAACTGTGTTATGATTATGCTTGCACAGAATCAGAGGTAAAGATTGATATATCTTGTATAGATATATGATATCGTGTAGAGTTCATTGCATGCTGGATTGGTTTGTCAATGTGGTAGTATCAATTGCAGAGGCAAATTGAAGTTTGATGATTGGAGAAATCCAAAGTTTATTCAAGCTAATCATGGCCATTTGACCGATTTCATTATGAAAAAGTATGCAGAAAACAGGTAAAGATATATCCTAATGCATAGTAGCAGTAAAATTAAATAAACACAATAGTTGGTACGACTCGCGCATGGAACTACGCTATAAGACCAAGACTTCATTGGGCCTCTTTTGTCGACAAGATACTGATTGCAAAATATATGCTGGAGAAACTGTTCTTGTTTTCTCGGGTAAAATTGTCCACATAAATGAATTTTTGGAACCTGGCGCAATGACTTCACGGGACTATGAAATGTCATTGCAAATTCATAAAGATTTGTGGCAAATTCCTGCATGGAAGGTAGCTCAGCAAAGGTTACCTTCCTTTCTTAAATAAATTTAGGAAACTGGGGACAAGATTGAAACTAGTGATTATATCAATCATTCATGTGATCCAACATGTGGCATGTTGGACTCTGTCACAGTGGTAGCTATTCGTGATATTTCGCCAGGAGATGAAATTACTATTGACTATTGCATGGTATACTTGAGCACTTTACATATCTTCTTATGATAATATCTTAGGTAAATGATGGCTGCAATGATCAACCAAGTGATAACTTTTTGTGTAATTGTGGAAGTTTTAATTGCCGACGTGAAATTACTACACTTGATTGGCAACTTCCTGAACTACAAAGTCGACTTGGGCAATATTTTGCACCTTTTGTCAAGCATTTGATTGAAAATTCGCCCTTTGCTGTCATGCATTAAATATCGTCGATAGCTTTGGAAATATCCGTAATATAAACCCATTCGCACGTCCTCTAATTCATTTCTTTTTTCATTTTCAACCAAAAAAGTAACTTTGAATTTTTAACATAGTACATGCCGAAAATAACAATCATTAATATCGGCATATGCCATTATCTAAATGAAAGACTAGATGATGGTGAAGTAAATGTGATCAAAGAGTTCATGACAATCTTCTTGTGCATAGGACCTTGTAGAGATGAAAGCGTATCGTGTGATGTGGTGCATATGCCGACCGTTTATCGAATGGTTCATTGTATCGAAGGATTTTCAACGTAAAGTTCCACAAATTGCAACCAGTGAAAGATTTGGCATTGCCACTCCACCAGGTAAGCTTTGTACATGGAATACAAATGTGAAGAAGAGTACGATAGATGCTTTCGTGCTAGCTAAGGATAAAGTAGTTGTGTGGATCCATGGTGCATCCGTTGGAGAGTGTTTAAGTGCACTTCCATTGATTCAAAAGCTCACGCAAGCTCCTGAGTCATGCATGACTCAGCACAAGGTACTTTTGACTACAACTACTCCAAGTGCTCGTGCTCTACTACAAGAACGTTTGAAATCAGTAAGAGATTGCCTTTGATTTTACGGCTAAAATGTTGTAGAATCCTTATGCCCATTGCATTTTTGCTCCATTAGATCACGCCAAGTATGTTCAAAGATTCTTATCAACTTGGCAGCCAAGGTTTCCATATAATTCGCATAATTCCAATAGATGATCTTGCCATTAGGGCTGCTCTCTGGATTGAATCAGAACTTTGGCCAAATATGATTACTGAAGCTTCTAAAACAAAGGTACATTTATTGTATAGCTATCGGAGATTTACAACTTTTATAGATTCCTATGGGACTTGTTAATGGGCGAATATCTACTCGGTCATTTTATCGATGGAATTCATGGTATGGCAGACGTTTAGCTCGCCACCTTGTCAGCCAGTTTTCAGCTCTTACTTTGTGTCAAAGTTTAGAGGTTGTGAATTCAAAGTGCTATATGCTTACTCATTTGATGCTGTAGGATCTTTGTCGATTTCAGGCATTGGGAGCTACTTCAGCAAGGTTTGTTGGTGACTTGAAATTTTGTAAGAAAAATAAAAATCTAAAGGAAGGCCCTAACTTTTCTAGTGTCAAGCAAACCTGCTATTGATGAAAATACTTTGAAAGCACTCAAACAAACCATTCAAGGTCGCTTAGTGTGGGTGGCTGTGAGTACACATGAAGGAGAAGAAGATATTTGCGTTGCTGCCCATACTCAAATTCTTGAAAATGATAGCAATGCTTTGCTGATTTTGATTCCAAGACATCCACATCGTTGCAAGGCTTTAGCTGCAAACTTTGCGGCTACGGTATTATCATTTATCGTTCTGGATTAACAACTATGTAGTTTCCTACCAAGGACGCCATTGGATTGCGATCAAGAGATACCATTCCATCACCAAACACCAGAGTGTTTATTGTTGATACAATTGTAAGATCTCTACACGAGAACTACTTTCTTAAAATTTGTAGGGCGAAACTCAACTTTATTTTGAAGCTGTGTCTGTTGTATTTGTTGGAGGTTTATGAATTTGTACAAAAGTATTGCTGAAAGTAGAATTTAGGCTCACTCGTTGATGTTGGTGGACATAATATTCTCGAACCATTGCGTTCTGGGTTTGTACATTCTCCTTACCTTGTTATCTGAAACAATGATACTAGATGTACAGTATTGCATGGCCCTTACATGTCCAACTTTGTTTCCATTCTGTCAAGTTTATCAACAACTTCATCCACCGTGATTCCAGTTGATGAAGCCCACCTGTCATCTAAACTTACCAAACAATTGAAATCCCAAGAAATCCACCGACTCGTTGAGGATGGTACTGTACCTATTCAACAAGCTATTTGGAGCGAAGTTGATAAGTTTTGCCACCGCATCGGGTAAGAGCTCCACAAGATTTTTAGGTTAGTTTAAAAGTAGACAGTATTATAATGCACAAAAGGGGGCAAGATAAGTTGGTTTAATAAGGGCGGTAGCGGTCCGACTTGCCGCCTTGTTGGCTTGGACGATAGCTACCGTAACCTGCAGACGGTGGGTACGCAGAAGGATCTTCGTAGCTAGGTGGGGCGTCGGCACCAACGGCACCTCCTTCTGGAGCAGCTCCTGATGGATCATAATAGCCACCCATGTAGCCACCAGCTCCATAGCCACCAGCGCCATAACCACCGTAGCCTCCATAGCCAGCGGCAGCAGCAGCGCCACCGTAGCCACCTGCAGCTCCATAGCCACCAGTAGCACCATAGCCACCGTAGCCACCATAGCCAGCAGCTCCACCGTAACCAGCACCATAGCCACCACCATAGCTGCCACCGTAGCCACCAGCACTATAGCCACTAGCACCGTAGCCACTAGCACCATAGCCACCGCCTCGGCCAGCACCACGGCCACCGTAGCCGCGTCCACGGCCACCATAGCCACCTCGGCCACCATAACCAGAGTCATAAGCTCCTCTTGTAGGCCGTACTTCGCCTTTGGGTTCAGCTCGCTTGATTTCAACAACTTTGCCATGAAGTTCGTGGTTTTTACTAATAACTTCAGCTACAGCACCTTCTTCTTCAAAGCTAACAAAACCAAATCCACGAGATCGTTGCGTATCACGGTCCATCATGACAATGGCATCCGTGATTTTACCATAGTCTTCAAAATACGCACGAAAATCCTCATTAGTGACTGATGGTGGTAATCCACCGACAAAAATCTTTTTGGACTCAATGAGACGACCTCCCGATGAATATCGATCACTACACAATATGAATAAGAAAAGGAATGCTCAAAGTAGTCTGTGCAGAAAACTTTGTGATGAGCAAGAGAGAGGGGTCGGAGGGAAACAAGAGATATACTCGTATACTTGTTACTTTTCTTCTTCTGCTTCTTACTCTCACTCTTCTCTCCTGCCTCAATCAACAATCTTTCACTACACACTGAAGTATATCTAATCAAAACGAACCTATAGCCACCACTCATGCTACCAGTAGGTCGACTAGCTTGGCTATCTCGAGGTACTGCTCTCTTCACTTCAACATTACGTCCATCCAAATTATGTGTATCGTTCAGCACTCGCTCAACAACTACACCTCAATATCAATCAATGATTTCAATCTATTTAAACAACCTGAAGGATCTTCAAACGTAACAAAACCAAATCCACGAGGTTGACCCGAATACTTGTCTTTCATCAATGCTGCATCCGTCAAATTCCCATATTTTCCAAAATGAGAACGTAAGTTTTCTTCTGTTGTTTCCCAACTTACACCGCCCACAAATATTTTGCCTGCACTCGTTTGAGTACTCGATGCTACAGGTGCCGTGCCATATTGTCCACTGCCGAGGTGATCAGCATAATAACCCCCATGATCGCTAACGTGGTGCATCTGTTGCTTGTGCATCTCACTCCCATCATGGTGTAAGCCCTGATCAACGTGGTGGTGCTCGGGCTCTTGGTGGTGGTCATCTTGCTCGTACACAACTCCGTCCATCTTGGTCTAAAATGAGAAATGGATGGCCTGGGCTTCAAATTTTATTTTCATTAGCTTGTAATTTAATTCATACCGTTGATGTATATTTTATTTTATTCATCTTCATTATCTATTAAAATGTATATATGTTAAAAAATTAACTTTATTATCATTTACAACGAAGACATAATATTCATCATTTTAATGTAGACACCTGTTACAATTGATATTGTACTCTAAAAATGAATGCGTCATTAGCCTCTCCCACAAACTAACAAAATGGAGAAAATGCGATAAAGAAAATGATTTCTGAAGATTGCAATGGATGTGAAGATGATGAGAGAAAGTATGAAATAAAAGTGCCATTATTGTGTTATGACTATCTTATGGTTCTGGTGTGGTTTTTTCCATCATCTTGCGATAGATTTCTTCCACTTGTTGTTCACCAGAAATACAAATGCGTAAATCACGAATGATACCATCTTTAAGTCTATATAATTGAATGAGAAAAAAGATGGGATATATTTGGTTGTACCGATAGCACCAGCCATGAACCTGAAGTTCTTGTCCACGTTGCCATGCGTTTTGAATGATACGAGTATGGCAAACGTTGTAAACAGATTTGGCAACGTTTAATTCAGTAAGCAAATCCGATTTCTTCTTTTCATCGTTAATGCCTACATAATTGATAATGATGGGATGAAGATTTGATTTTCATACGTTCAAAAACAGCAGTGTTGTCACTGTAGATATCTTTGATACTACGAAGCCAATTGTCAACAAGACCAAATTCTTTTTGTGATAGAGCAGCATTTACACCACCACAGCCATAATGACCACCTATACATATATCAGAATTTGTTTTAACTATAATTTGATATCTTACACACAATGATATGCTTTACTTTCAAAACATTGACAGCATATTCCAAGACAGACAACGCATTCAGATCAGTACTCACTACACCACAAAGTAAGAACTTATAAAAGCATTTTCAACATACAAAATTGATTGGCAATGTTACGATGAACAAATACTTCACCAGGAGGAAGATCCAAGATTTGATTTGCAGGAACACGAGAATCCGAGCATCCTATATCAATTCTTACACAATACATTCTAATAATACTCTTACCAATCCACAACACTTCAGGGCTTTGTTGTTCCGCAAGTTTAGAGAAATACGTTGGATCTTGTTTTCTCGTATTATGAGCCCATTCTTTATTGCGATGCAATAATTCTTGCAATCCCTTGGTACCATGCGAAAAGCCCATAAAACGCTTCTGATTTAATCCTATTTCCATTCATTAAATGCTTCATATTCATGAAATACCAGTGCGTAGAAGAGTTGATGCAGTACGAAGTCCAAAGCGGTTGTGCATGATCACCTCACAGTAAATTTCCAAATGATCCATGGAGAATTCGTCATTAGCATCCGGATAACTAAAGCCTCTAAGAATAAATATTGACGTATGTTTTTTCACAAGAGGAGCCATTATGGGCTGCCTTGCGTCATCCTAAACATCGATCCATGTCACAACATGGCCTTTCTGACGTAAACAAACCTTTTTACTATCAAGCAGCAATAAACTACTTTACAGCTTTAAAATCGTCGTTTTTATCAAATTGGTACTTAAGTGAATGGCTAGTGCAATTTGACCAAGTTGCATAAAAATGCCACAAAATAGACTTGATAGATTATTGTCATGAGACTCATGACGTTTTATTAAGAATATCTTTTTCATCACAGTTATCATATCAATACTCTATCAAATGAGACTCTATTACGTCATGGAAATGAATGGATACACAATGGGATGCTATGCTCCGTAAGAATCCTACGTCAATATCTTGTGAACATCGTCGATTGTGTTTTTACTTTAAAGATTGTTTGGTTGGCAAGAACACAGCCACCTCATTATAAACATATGCATGGATTTGGATGGTGAGAGCGATGTTTTTACTCGGCATCAACACATTTTATTGAACATGATTTGTGTTTAAATCTTTTGACTGAAATTTGTAATCATTAAGGGGCTGGTTTTGGGATAGATTGGAGTAGACCACGATTGTATTCCTTTACTTTTGATTCCATTAGAGCATATACCTATGGCCTTATCAACATAAAGTATTAAAATGAACTTTAAACCTCTTCCATTTCACGAAGTTGTCGTTCGTATTCTTGTTGTTCTACATGCGTCTACATCGCAGATGACTTTGGATGTAGTGGGATTTATTGCAAACCTTGCGTTTGATTTCTTGGGCTGTTGCCCTTAGTGCTTGAATTTTTTGTTCTTTATCTTTGTTTTTGGAGCGAACTTCTGTTAACTCTGCAGTGACTGTAGCTAAAGCCTAGTATGTAGTGTTAGGAAAATTGTTGGTATAAACGTTAGTACGTGTTGAGCTGCTTGCATTTTAGATGAAGCTTGTTGCTTGTATTGCTCCATTTGCTCGTTTCGTTGTGCCATTAGTTTTAACAGACGCTAGAGAAAGTTGATATAGGAATATATTCTACTTGGATATGGATATACTGAGTGGTGAGTAGCAGCTTGTTTGGCTTTGTTGTAATTCTCTTCAATCTGCTGATGCTGCATTTTTACCTTTTCCTTTTCTTTCTTGACACGTTCAGTATCAACTTCGGTCTCATGCATAAGTTCGATGACTTTGTTGATTTCCTATCGAATTAATGATCATTTAACTTTGAGAGTAAATGAAATACCTTGTCTGCCCGAGAAAACACATCATGAATTTTATCTAGCTCTGTTGTACGTTGATCTAATAAGCCCAACTCATCTTTTCCACGTTCGACTTGGTCAGAAAGTTTAGCAATATCCTAAGCATTAATGATATCATAAATAAAAGAACTGATCATACAGATTGAAAGCGAGCTGGTGAGCTTACAATCTTGCCTCTAAGCTTTTCAATTGTCTTTTTAGCCTCCAAAACAGCAATTTGGACGGATGCCTACGATCCATATAAGCTAACCACAATGGAGATGAATATACATAATCATCGCGTAATTGATTATTTTGATTCTTTAAACCAGCATTTTCATGGCGAAAAACAGCTTGACGTTTGTTTAATACATTGATTTCGCTCTCTAATTCTAGACATTCTTCCATAGCCTGTTGAATCATCGGTGCATTCTTCTCTTTCTCCATTCTAAAAAATCGCTATTACCTCTTGTCAATACATTATAAACTTACTTTAGTCTTTCAAGTTCCAATTTCAGCCTCCTGTTTTTCTCTTTTTCTTGCTCGAGTAAGTTGGCAGCTTCTTCCTATTGCACGTATGACATGATCAATACATTTATCATTTTCATCATACAGATTGTTTTTCATGGGCACTCAAAAAGATCATTTGTTGTTCTTTAAAGCGTGTAAAGTTAAGGAGTGCACTGAAAATGCGTCGAATACGTTTAAGCGTTGGTTTATGTACATCATTCCATCCAAAATCATGAATTCCAACTACTGTCATAAGCCGTGACACAGTTCGATAGTATGTAATTTCAGGAATTGAATCATCATACAATTGAGGGTACTCCAACATACTTAATCCAGCCAGATCTGGTTGATTAATATCCTCTTTTTTCATATCCATGAGGATATGGATAAATTCTTCCATCAAACGTCGTACCTACTTCATTTTAAACCTTGAAAACTTGACAAAAACGTACTGCTGCTGGATCACAGTTGCGAATATCATCTTCAGAGAAATTGATCTTCATTTCATGAAGATATGTGAAGAGATCAGACATCTTGACGATAGGAAACGAGTAGTTCTTCCTCTCGTTCATGCTTTGACGCGCTTTTTGTACACTGTTGACTTTCAAAATCACCAATGTGATTGGTTTAAAATCAGATTCATTGAGTCTTTTCATTGGATCATTTCCTCAAGTATAATGATGTTTATTGGTTTATTACTGAAGAATTATTTTGATTGGCTTAAAACTATGGTAGATGATTTTAACTTCATAGACTAAAGAAACGCAACTTTATGTCTTAAATTGGTCATATAGTTGAACAAATCTGGTCTTCAACTCTCCATCTCATAGTGCTAATATCTTTTTTTTTGCATTTAAAACGTAATTAGATGGCTTGTATGTGATATTCACGTGATACATCTTTCAAAAATACATACTACATTATATTCAAGTATGTGCAAAGCTGCGTGAAATTAGATGCAGTAAAGTATGAAACTTCTGGCAATAGGAAAGGATGATGTGAAAATGCGCTTGGATCGTTGGCTCAAGACACAATTTCATCGTCCACATAGCTTCTTTCAACGTCATTTACGCGAGGTTTGCTCTTTTAAGCTTATTAGATCCTTAAATCCTTTCTAGAAACATATATTTCTGTATAATGTTTATGATCAAACCAAACATAAAGTTGATGCAAACTTTAAACTTCCAGAAGATGCAAATGTACGCATTGGAATCAAAGAATCTCTTTACAAGCAACTAGTGAGTGATATGACTCCTGTACCTTTGCCTATAACTTCATCGAAACCAAAGTTACCTGTGCTTTATTCAGATGATGATTTTCTTATCATCAATAAGCCTCCTCATTTAGCAACTCAATTGGGTTCGAACACAATTGATTCCATTGCTACAAGATACCCTCAACTTAAATTAGTCCATCGTCTTGATAAAGGTACTAACTTTGCAATGAACATTGTCATTTACATAAAGCAGGCACATCAGGTATCTTAATCTTGGCTAAATCACGTCGGGCAGCAGCAGAAATGGCTGAAATGTTTCAAAATCATCAGGTTGAATATGGAATTATCAAGCAATTGAAACATTTTCTTTAGGTTCACAAGACGTATATTGCTCAAGTACGTTGGCCACCTTTTGGACTTCCTACTGAAGGGGTTGTTAACCTAGCTCTTGATGATAAACCAGCAATTACACACTACAAAGTAATCAAGCGTGGTGCTAGAACTGCATGGCTTGAGCTTAAGCCATCAACAGGTCGAAAGCATCAGCTTCGTCGGCATTGTGCTTTTACTTTGGGTGCCCCAATTCTTGGTGATATGAAATATGGCCAAGATACTGCTAAACGAATGTGGTTGCATGCATCTAAAATATCGTTCCTTCACCCATTTACTAAACAGGACATTGCTATTACATGCCCTCTACAAAATATGAAGTAATGATAAAACACAGATCAAAGCCTTTCCAATGTCCATTTTTGACATTTATACCACCAAGTCTAGTCCAGAAATGTTGCTATTGTACATAGTCGATCATGCACGGCATCGGTGGTGCATACCATTGAGCTTGGTATTGACTCATCAGTAATGCAATTAGCAGTGTGTCTTTTCGGCGCTCTGCAAAATGAAGTGCTAATCCCCCAACTCGCGCTCCATGTTGTAGCAAAAGGTTGATTGTTCGCATATCCCCAAGCATACAAGCAGCATCAATTGGTGCGGTACCATTCTTCTTTGCCAAATTCACTTGGACTCCAAACTTTAAGAGCAACGCGATGATTTCGACATGACCCTTTTGGCATGCCATGAATAGAGCACTTGTACCATTATCTGTTTGAAGATCCACGTCAATATTGGGCAACGATAACAAGTATGATACCAATGCAACATGACCTTCTTCGCAAGCGATAAACAATGGCGTTAAACCAGATCGAGTTTGCCCATTGATGTTGCTTCCAATAAAATGCAATTTTGCAACAATTTCTTGATGACCCATTCGTGCAGCAATATGCAAGGCTGAGCTCATATCATCCATAATAGCATGGACATCGACTCCTTGTTTAATAAGTGTGTCGACGGCCCCGACTTTGCCTTCTTGGGCTGCAATATACAAACAAGTGACCCCACCACGTCGACAGAAATTTGGGTTTGCACCATGAGTAAGCAATAGATCAATAACTTCAGTGTGTCCCATTTGACTTGCTAAATACAATGGAGTCACACCATTATCCATGACCACATTTGGATCAAGCCCCAATGCAAGAATGTCCTGAACAATTTCATAATGACTACGTTCACATGCAAGGCAGAGTGCCAATACCCATTCTGACATGGACTTACGTGATTTCACAGATCGTACAAAACTTGGGCGGCGAGAGCGGTGTCGAATGAGTTCACGAACACTTGAATGTGAACCATTCTTGGCTGCTACGCATAGTGGTGTAGTGTTTGAAATAGTCTTTGCATCAGTGGTAGCATTGTTAGCCAAAAGAATGGCAACAACTTCAGTCCAATCCATTTCACTGGCAAAATACAATGGAGTAGCAAGCGATATTGTTCGTGCGTTGATATATGCTCCTGCTTTTAATAAAGCATTTACAGAAGCTACAGAACCACAAGTGGCTGCCAAACATAAAGGTGTAGCTCCATCTTTGTTGGTAACTTCATAGTCAGCACCAAATTGTAGTAAAAGAGGTACTAGTGATTCAACGTCTTGTTCAGATACATGAAGAAGAGCAGAAGAATAGCATACATTGTCCATAGGAAGATCAACAAGTGCAGCTTTATTTTGAAGTAATGTTTGTTCAAATATTGAGCATGTTTGCCGAACTAAAAAACTTTTTTGCAATCGAGTAAAATCTTCCATTACCACTTGAAAATGAACTGATTTAAATTGATAAGCCATGCATTGATGCCACTCCTCTTTCAATTCTTTCCAAGGACTTGTTTGAAAATAATCATGGTGAGCAGGTGTATGTGTAGCAACAATCGATTGTAGTGATGGAAATTTGCTTTCAAGGTTTGAAACAAGTGGCAAGGCAATCCGAGTATTATGAAAGTCAAGTTTTGCAAGCGAAGGGTGATGTCCAGTAATGCAAGACTGTGCAAAGCGCCCTGTAATTAGTTTACAATTGCGAAATGACACAGTATGCAAACGTTGAGATTGAGCATTAAGAATTGCAAGTAATCCAAAGTCTGTAATATCCAAACAATCATCCACAGTAATCGATTCCAATGTAGACCAAAAGCAAGAAGTTAATACCAAAAGATCACGATCACACAACGAACGTTGTCCTGTGAAATCAATCATACGAACATCAGCATAGCTATTGATAGTTGATAACAAAGCAGATTCCAAATTGGTTGCTGTTAATGGGGATCGAACACTCAAATCAAGACGTGTGATATCCAATGTTTCAATATATGCTTTCCATGTTCTACATACTGCTTTAGCAATATGATGGTCTTTAACATCTAAATAGGATAATATACTTCGTACAAGTCCTTCTTCTCCAAGTCGATCAAGATCATTCAGTTGTGTATGCAACAAACGAGGCATCTTACGAGAAGGAGCATCACCATTCTTCTTCTCTAATACACGCTTCATGGACACGAGGAAATGCTTACTGCCATCATTGTCATTAAGAACTTAAAAAAGCATGTTGCTACGGCAAACTACGTTGACCGGCAAAGATTTCCGGTGTCCAATCAGATTCAATTGCATTTAGTAACGACCAATCAACTCCATGCACAGATCATATGAACCAATCAAAATGGACAATCTATTTTAATATGCTATTTATATCCATTTTTACACTATTTTGTGCTAAAGGTCGTATACCAGACATCGATTTGTTCCATACTATTTCATATACCAAAATAATGTAAAGTTGAGCAAATAGTGTTGTTAATTTCGACCAATTTGAAATAATTCACCACGCATCAAATCATTTAATTCTTCAAGTGCTTTGGAGGCATGAAATCGACAAACTTTATCAGAGTCATTCTGATCAACTTGTTTAATCAAACGATAAATTGGAGTCATTGAATCTGCCATGATTTCAAATACTTGTCTTCCCATGAGCTAAAGAAATATTAAAAATTAAAAATTACAAATAGAATTTATAGACTTACATGTAGCATTTCATAGAGAACATAGATAGCACCACGACGTAATGCAATATGAGCTTCAGTATGTTGTCGTTCAGTGTCTAAAATACCTTTGATGCAAGTCATAATATCAACAATATATGGCTGAATTGCCCAACGTAGTAAACCACAGACCTATTCAAGAATTGGACACATTTATATCAAAACAAGATAAACCTCAGCCAAGTTAGATAGACAACTTGCACGAAATGTGGCTTCAACTAAATCTTCTGTGGCAGAGCGAGTTCGAATAGCATTTAAATAAGCATATACAAAGCCCTTACTGTACATGGGAAGAACATCGCCACAACGACGAGCAGTAAACATGAGGGCTTCACTTAGTTTAATGCGTTGATCAATGGAATACTTTGTAGTGTCTTGAGTTGCTTGAAGTAGAAGTGGGATTGCTACTTTTGGATGGATATCTGATAGTGTCGATAATGCCTAAAAGTCTTCTTGATCAATATTATCAAACGAGTTTAAAATACCTGAATCGAAGCAAGATAGACATAACTCTCAGTGTCATTGAGATGCTTGATAAAAAGCTTCATAAGGACTTCAACATTAACGCGTGTGTCTTCTTTATTGTGGCGAATGAGTTTGTTAAGACGAACAAGACCCCGAGCTCGTAGTGGTACATTAGGACTTGCTAAATCTTGCTCAGATAAAGCAATGACATTTTCAAATGTCAATTGAGTTTTTTTGGACTCTGGAGCTTGGCCTGTTGGTCGAGCAAGAATTTGTAAACGCATTTCAGAAGCCATTTCAGCAATATCAATTTTGCTATGTGTAGACAGAATCTCAAGCGATGGAAGTAATTGTCGTAAAAGACCTTCTTCAGCTTCAGGACGATCACGTACACCAACTTCGAGAATTGTAGTGATCATACCAAGACAAATACTTAATACATCCCATGCTGTTTCTTCATCTTCGCCATCAGCCAAGTCAAAGACAGCTCTTGAAGGTTCATAAGAAGATGTGTACATGTCAATGACAGTCACAAGACACTGTAGAATAGACGTAGCACTTCGCAAAATAGCAGGACCAATAACTTCAGTGATGCTTACAAGTAATTGCAACAAATATCGCGAGTTTTCTGGAGAATTTACTACTGTTGTATATGCTTGGAGCATTGGGTTTTCTTCAGTTGTAGTTGCTGTCTCAGTCTTGACACGCATATAGGTTGTTAACAAAGCAGTGAAAAGGTCGCTGACAACATCACTTGATTCCAATTGTGAGTGCTGTAAGATTGCAACAATGTTTTGGATAATAGAATCAATGGGAAATTCTTTACGATCACCAACTACTGCAGCACCGCCCGAACCACCAGCTGAAAAATGACACATTAATGTTGGCGAATACATCAAATTCCCTATCAACGAAGAACGAATAGCCGGATTTGCTGGTATTACAGAGCATTGGAGTAGCAAAGCACTGAATGGGGTGGCTTCAATGTAAGCTGTAATCAACTTTAGTACTAGAGACTAAATCAATACTCACCAAGAATTAGTTGCTCGACAGGTTCCTTGAGAAAAGATTTACTGCATATATCATTAGTTTAGGATTGCTTTGTAGTGCTTACCTTTGACAGCAAAAATTATACAAGAGAACCAAAGGACGTAAAATTGGGGCCATAGCAGAGAGCACTGGTTGTGGTGGAGGAGGGCCCAAAAGTAACACTACGATGCTTTATTAGACAATACTAGATTATTGTACATGCCACTCAGAGCATTTATGCACGATTCCAATTCTTCTTCGGTAGCAATAAAATTTATTGACTCTGGATCCACATCTTGAGTTGGTTTTGTTTGCAATTGCAAAAGAGGTAGGAGTAAAGGATGTAAAAGAGTCTTATCAACTAGTTCAGTGGGATAGTCGAGGATTAACTGCGAAACAATAAGTCCTGTTGTTTCTCGTAAGAGTTTGGCCGATTTTGGTAAAGTGTTTGTTTTCAATAATAATAACAATTGAGGAGCAATAGCATTTAAATACGTATCACGTTCAAAGTCTTTAGGGCAACGAGCAATCTAAACAATATTAAACTCATTCACATAATATTCATACCAAGTTGGCAACTTGCATTCGAGCTTGTGTATTGCCCTCATCCACAGTGCTTAGAAGCACTTCAACTGTTGTGGGAACACCACCGGGTTTCAACACACAAGAAGTAAGCAACTGTCCACATTGTGCTTTAAATTTGATGTCTACATGTAAAGTTAATCGTATAAATTATCATCCATACAACTTACTAGTACTTCGATGGCATTGACCAAGGACTGCTCGAATGCTACTCATCGTAAGACGAAGTGGCAACGTATTTATCATATCATCAAGCATGATTACAGCATCAGGGGTGTGATTGCCAAGGGAAATATGACATTGATAGATAACACACGCAAATATATCACGAAGATATGCTGGTAGCAACATTGGTTTGAATTGAGATAATTGAAGCACTCGAAGGATACACTTGATAACAATGTACAACTGTTCATGTGCATTTACACACGAATATCGACTTCCAAGCACAAGAAGCTGTTTATCAACTATGCAACATATTAGCTTTAACCAATACCATTTATATACTCTTCATTGTCTTTGACACATTTCGCATTTCCACTGGTATCAATATACCAGCTTCAATGCACGGATACGTTCCCCATACTACAAGCAATTCAACTGCAGCTTGTACTGTTGTATAGTCTCTTAAACTCAATAGACATAATGGAGCACGAGGTCTTTCTTTATTCAAATCTTTTGGACGTTGTGCCTATATTAGATACTCAACACAATGTAATTCATTTAGACAAACCTCTAGAACTTCTGCTTCTTCAATCGCAGTGCTTAGATCATTGAGTAATTTCTCTAGACGCAAAGCAACCACACTGTCAATGACACTACTTTCGGTCTTTTCAACGCCTACAGCTTTTAGCAAAGCTGGCACTGGATCTTCAGACATAGAAACAGCTCTAATAGCATCCACAAGCTCATTTAATCGCCTCATGGACGATGAAAGCTGATTAATTGCCAATCGCTCCATGTTCAAGCTATTCGATGCCATTCTTGTCGAATTACAAAAATGACAATCACCATTCTACTTGTTTAAATATGGCATATGCCACCCTAAAACATTAAATATGGCATTGGCCTCTTTTAAAATTGCCACTATTAAGTACTAAACATGATATCTATTGGACTATATCATGTATCAATATAATGTCAGCCATAACACAAATCACGCGACAAGTTCATGATTGGTTAAAAGTATACTGCATGAACGAATTGAACAAAACATGATTGGCTAAAATTGTACTTTATTAACCAATTAAACATACCCAAAAATGTATGCATACTTCTTATAAGTATGACCAGAATATACAGCTTCCAAATATGAATTGTACTCATCTAAATATGTTGTGTGAGTTAAGTCATAAAATGTTATTGCTTCAAATATTAAATTGGAAATAAATACATGAACTTCAGTAGTGTTAAAACTTTGCAAGTGAGGTCATTTGAAAAGTTGATGCCGAGCGATTGAAGGTATGAAAACTGCTGCTCATAGAAATTCCGATATAAAAAGTACCTAAAGCGACCATTGTGATTCTAAATCGCTTAGTTTTTGGTATCAATTGAGTTCTAGGCGCCATTTGAGTTGAAAATGATCTGGGAGCTTGAGAGTCTACAACGGCCACAACTTAACATCAAACTCATAATTATATATCCAAGTAATTACACCATCCAAAAATTTGACCTACTGGTGGCAATAGAAAAGTTTGACCAGACCCTGATAGTATTTCACTCTCAATCTGTCGAACTTTTTGATCAGACAACAAACAGTATGGCACACACTTTTGTATTTTGCAAAACAGCCATGATATCTGGAAAATAGTCATTTCATTATGGATCGATCATGAAATTGAAGAACATCAAGTCATTTATTATGTTCATACAATTATATCTCATGTACAACCATCGGCACCTCAATGGTTAACATCATTAACAAAATGGAAAAAGTATGGCACAGAAATTGATAGAATTTGCCAACAAGCTTGGCAATTAATTAGATACACCACCATTAGATACATTTGGAATTTACACTGCTTGAAATTGCACAACAAGACCCAAGATTTTGAGTTTTGCAAAACTATTTAGACCGAAATTATACAATATTGTGAAGCACAACTTCAATATCATAGTAAAAAACGCCATCTAATACGAGTTAGACTGTATGAATTGCTTTATAAGCAATATCAAAAGAAGTCTCATTCCATACCACAAACAATTGAAGTAAAACATATACACGGGATATTTTATTTTGATGGATTTTCTCGGAATGACACAAACTCTGGTGGCAGTGGCGCAATTTGCTATTTTGAAGACAGTATTCAACAAGTTTACTATCAGGCAAACTTTATGACAAAAAAATGACAACCAACCAAGCTGAGTATGATGGACTTTTATCTTGTTTATTGATGGCTTCCTATAGTAATTGTACGCAAATTGCAATCCATGGGGATAGTCAACTTATACTCAACCAATTAATGGGTATATACAAAGTTAACTTGGAGGAACTAAAATCAAAGTACTTGGAAATAAGATCTCTCACCAGTAAATTTACAATTACATGGCGACACATCTTAAGAGAACTTAATAATGCAACAGATATCTTATCAAAACTGACACAAGACAATAGAAAATCATATTATTTTTCTGAAGAAGAAAAGGATAAACGACTCGGAATTACTCAAGAAAGTGATTTATTGACACTTTTAC
>JNBS01001825.1:0-49561 GCA_002081575.1 Thraustotheca clavata | reverse complement strand
GCTCTTCCGATCTACTGATGTGGGTAACTCTACAATTCCGATGCAAATTCTGTATACAATTCACTCCGATTCTTACACTACTAACAGTTCTGGCGTAAGCGTGCCAAATAACTATGGCACATGGACTTCCCCTTACTGGCTTTACCTCATCAGTGGTGTTGGTGGCTTTCTTGGTATTAACTTGTTTGGTAAACCAGTCATGGACACAATGGCTCGTGGTATTTCCATTGTAAATGTACATCGTGGTTTTTGTATGGAAATGGGCACAATTGTAACACTTGCTCTAGCTAATGTTTTACGATTACCAGTGTCATCGACTTATTGTGCTGTGAGTTCAGTAGTCTGTGTGAGTTTAGCACACTATGGTACTCAACACATTGAAGGCAAAAAACTCGCATTTGTAGCAATGACATGGATTTTAACTCTTCCAGTAACTATGGGGATTAGTGCTGGTCTTGCAGCAATAATGAACAGTGCCCTTAAGATTTAAACTCCAATGTATCAATTGAGTATTTATGTTGTATAAGTAATTTCTTTAGTGAGTAAAATTGAATCCATTCCATCTAATCTCTACTGGACAATTGAATCTATAACATTGCTTTTTGAAACACTTGTAATGTTTACTCCAATTGACATGCTCCAAAACTAATTCCATCAAAAAGGTAAAGTTGACGTACCATTACCTCCAATATACAGCACCAGGACAATCAAGTGAAGGTAAATGTACACAAAAGTGACTGATCTTGACAAAAGAAGTGATGATATAATTTAGCGTCTATGAGTTTTTTGTCTCCTACATCAATTTTGAACCAAATTACGTCCTCTTGGCAATGCCAAGTAATTACAAATGGTCTTATTCATGACTTTATGACTTTATCCAATTCACAACGTAGCTACAACCTCACCTTCAACCAAATTTATTTTGTTTTATACAAAAGTAAAGTTTTCTTTCTACTTTCACAAGCCATTGCAGGGATCATACAAATCTCGATCATTGTGCTATAAGTACAATTAAAAAAATCAATGAAAGACATAAACACATCCATATATTAGACTAGACTAAGGTAGTGGATTTGACGTACCCTTTTTTGAGAATTTCCTAGGTGTCAATCCACTAGGACCATCTGACAAACTAGATTCATTGATTCATGTCATGAGTGTATCTTCTGATACGTTTGAATGTCATGAATCTACGTTGGTACTGGTGCATACACTTGTAGGTAGATGTGCATGGTAGGATGTTTTTCCAGCCAGTAAATTATTATCTTGAATAATCACAGTAAACGAATCTTAGCATTGCCTTATCCCACGTGAACAATAACCTTCACTGTACATGTCTTTGCCATCTCGCATATGTGGTATGATTCTCATTTACCTATCTGCCAGCCACTGCACAAGGCAAATATGTCGGTACCACAACTTTTGTGTGCATATGCCAATTCAACTTTAAAGCAATGTGCAATGGATTATCTTCCAGTGTTAATCCGTACACCAGATTGGGAAGTCATTGTTGCTGGTTTTGGTATGTTTTTCATGGCTTTTGCTACTGGTGCCAATGATGTCGCCAATACGATGGGCAACCTTGTAGGTTGTAAAGTACTTCCTGTACATCAAGCATTATTGCTTGGTAGTATTGCAGACTTTCTTGGTGCAATTACACTTGGATTTAGCTTTAAAGATTCAATTTCAATCAAAGTAGGTAACCCATTTTCAGTAGGAGCAAGTCCTAATGGAACTTGTTGGCAAAATGGATACACCAATTCATTGCAATATGAATATGTCAATGGAATGGTTGCAGCTCTTTTCTCTGGTGCCATCTTTGTAATGATTGCTACAGCACTTCGAATGCCAGTGTCCACAACTCATTCAGTCATTTGTGGTGTCATTGGGATGACACTTGTTAATGTTGGTTCTGATTGTTTTAATATGAGTGTTTCCAATGGGATTTTCAGTGTTGTCTTATCCTGGGTACTTGGTCCTCTATTTGCAGGCATTATGTCAGTGATTGCTTATACCTTTACCAATCGATTCATTCTCAATTCTTCATCACCACGGTATCGTGCACTTTTGTTTTTGCCATGGTTTTATGCCCTTGGCATCTTTTCAGTGTCAACTATTATTTTCTTAAAGTCTCGCTTGCTTGCTGATATTAGTAAGGACCCCACTTACCAACAATATTTGACTTTGATTGCTTTGGGTATTAGTGCACTTGTAGCTATTGTCGTTGCTTCAGTCGTGAGTGTATTCCTTGTACCTCACGTACGTGGTTTATGCCCATCTTTAGCCAGTGCAGCAGCTATGCAAGCTCAAGATAAACTTCCAACAGTATCACCATTTGCTCCATGCACAGAACTTGGTGTACGTGAATATACAGCTTTAAACTCATTGCAATTTGCCAATTTACTTCATCTTAAAGATGACTATGCATGTGCTCTTGGTGATGACCACATTAATGCTGTTGGTCGTACATCTATGGAATTGATTGCTGATGCTTATTGTCTTACTGATGAACAAATTGATGCTCACTTTGCAATGAAATATGCTTTGCTCTTTGCTTCTGTGCTTGGCTCATTTCTTCATGGTGCTACTGATGTGGGTAACTCTACTATTCCAATGCAAGCTATATGGACTATTTCCCATCAAGCTTATACTTGGAATGGTACTGCATCAGTGCCTAATATGTACACTGGTTGGACTGCACCTTACTGGTTCTACTTGATTGCTGGCGCTGGTGGATTTATTGGTATCAACCTTTTTGGTCGACCTGTACTTGACACACTAGCCCGTGGGCTATCGATTGTGAATGTTCACCGTGGTTTTTGCATGGAAATTGGTACCATCACTACTTTGGCACTAGCTAATGTACTTGGTTTACCTGTATCATCAACCTATTGTGCTGTCAGTTCGGTTGTGTGTGTAAGTTTGGCACATTATGGCCGAGAGCATTTTGAAGGAAGGAAAATGGCATTTATCGTCATGTCATGGGTGCTCACTTTGCCAGTCACAATGGGAATGGCTTCAGGCTTCACAGCCTTGTTAAATCAAGTATTAAAAGCTCACTAGATAAAGTACTAGTATCTGTGGTATTTAATAATGTATAAACGTGTTGTGCTACTACTAAATTATTGTGAATTCCCATTTGTACAATCTAATCCGTCAAAATTACATTCGGCATGATAACAATTCATTTGACAGATAGAATCACCAATTTCTTGATTGGAACAAGTTGGTGAACATACACTTTGACATCCTGAAGCATCAAATTTTCTACAATATAGTGAACCATCCACAATTACCATGTCAGACTGAATTGGAACAGAAGCAATTGGGTTATTGCTTAAATCAACCAGCAATTTTGCGTTACTCTTGACCATGTCCACTGGGTAAGTTGAAATCTGGTTAGTAGCAACTTCTAGCATATTTAAATTCGGTAGTTTGCTTAAAGATTGAGGGATGTTTGAAATTTCATTAGTTGAGAATACAAGTCGCTCTAGCAATGTTAAATCTGATATCCATTCTGGAATAGCTTTAAATTTATTATCGTTGAATACTAAAGTGGTTAAATTCAACCAAGAATTTCGCATTTCTTTAGGTACCACAGAGATATTTAAACTACCCGCTATCGATAGTGTTTGAAGATTTGGTGGTAAAGTTTGTAAAGCTGGTGGAATAGTACTGAGTTGAGAATATCTAACATGAAGAGCAATTAACGAATCTGGCCATAGAGTGTGATTTTGACGATCCCATGTCTCCATATTAGAAAATTCAATTGCAAACCCATAGAGCTGCTTAAAAGGTGTCAAATAGGAAATATTAAAACCATCAACTAAAGAGCAATGAGAAATATGGAGATAAAAGAGATCTGTTCCAATAGACTCAGTAGATAAATGTGCTTTAAAATCAACTGATGATGTACCATCACATCGAATATAATAATAACCACAATGACACCCTGATCGAAACCATGGTGCTATCATAAATTGACATCCTTTTGGGCATTCTGATGAGTGTAAAAATCCTTGTATTGTTATAGAAAGAGCAAATACACCAAGTAGAAGTTTATAGCCAAGAAATAAATGAAGTAATCGAGGTTGATTATGAAATGCTAAAAAATTTCTAACAGATAAAAGGGCATGTAAATGGGAAGATGACTGGCGAGCATGAAGATGCATTATTGATGGTGCAACTTGAGGTGGTTCAATACTAAGCATTTTATACACAAAGCGTCGAGAACTAACAAAGCTCATGAATACTAATAGGCATTTTTCTATCAAATCCAGAGGAGTATTTGGCAAAAGTCGACGTAAAAACATCAAGTATTCAGTAATCCAATGCATACTATAAGCAACACGAGGATCTGTATAAGTGACGTAAAGGACAGTCGGGACAACATAAATTAAATAAAGTCCTGTGGCTAATGCAAAATCAAAAAGACTTTGGATAAATAAGACGAGATATTGCTTAATAAACATGTTGGATGAGTAATAAAGCCAAGGATTTAAAAAACAGGACAAAGAAACAATAAAGATATAAATGGTTGGCGCTAACCAGGTTTCAGTACAAAAGCTCAATTTGTATGCCTGAATTATTTGAACTATTGTCACGAGTGCTTGGACAATTTGATTAAATGCTGGCAATGATGTTAAATCAGATATTCGCTTAAATGAAGGGTTGCATAATCTACGTAATCGAGGTGGACACAACATTTCAATAGCTCCGAGTACATGGAATATACCAAATATACAATATAGTGGCCCTGATAAAGTTTTCATTGCAAAAATCCCTAGTTTAACTTGAACTGAGGGATTACTGAAAATCATTGTTGCACCAAATATAAGCAAGTAAGCACCAGAGGCAATGTATTTAATAAAGCAAACGATCAAAAATGGCCGACGAAATGTTTGCTCTATTGTCTGCGAACTTAAGAATAATGGTTCATCTAGTTGTTTGACCATGTAAAACCTATTAAGAATAGATGAGAAGTAAAATATTGAACTATTGTTTAACTAGACGTATATAACGATGAAAGACCAAATATCATTCATTATAATCAGCTTGATATTTATGATTAAACTATAAATTGTCTTTCGATATCTAACCACCATAATCAAAATGATATATATCATTATTAATTGTCAGAAAAATCATCACGCATTGGTCCAATGCCAAGCTTAGCTACACCACGTAATCTTGTGCATTCAGATAGATATTGACGGAATGCTACTGTAGCTTCAGTAATATGAGCACTGGTTAATTCTTCTCCATCTATTTGTTATATGAGATTAATAATAAAATCAGTTTGTCACCAGGTGAAGATTGATAAGCAATAAGTCTTTGCATTTTACTTTGGACTGCTTTGAATTTATCTTCCAAGTCTAATGCATCATTTGTTGAAAAGTGTGAGACTTGTATTCCATTGAAAGAACTAATTCGTTTAGAGGCAGCAGCTTGATCATTAGACATCGAGTCAAGCTGAGCAATTGCATCGTCAGCATCATTTTTACACCCTAAAGCTTTCATTTCTTCCATTAAATCCTTGCCAGACACTTGATAAGGTTCCCAATACGACAGCTATAAAATTATTATAAATTTTGTAAATGGAATGATAAACTCACAGTCAAAAAGACCTGCTGAGCCAAGTCAGCTGGGGGTGGTGGTAGTAGCTCATTAACATTAATTTCTAGGCTACATGAGCTATAATTATATAATAACACTTATACCTTGGCAAATGATAGGAAACACATATTTAACAATTCGATCAAGGGTTGATAATGGTGAAGTTTTAGCTTGTAAAACTTTTCGGAATATTTGGGCTGCTTCATTATCAGACATGCTAATTCCACTTCGACGGAATACAACAAGTAATTGCTCAACAGAGAGATATCCATCGACAGCTAATAAATCTTTATCAGCACAGCACATAACTCGAACTTGATTCATTCGATTGAGTACATGGCGTCTCCATTCTTCCAACAAAAACAACAATAATCTATAAGCAATTAAGGCTCATTTGTAAAGTTAAGTTTACCCATCGGCATCTGAAGTCTTTGGTCTTGAGCTCATATGCTCTAATTCTCGTAGTCGCCCAAGCATTCGATCATGATTCTCTACATCGACCTAAATAATTGTCAACTAATTATTTCAGCTATTATAGTACTGCTCCAAAGAACGCTTGGATTAAACACACTGCATTTTCATGCTTGACAAAGTCGAGTTCAAGGTCTTCAGTTGGCTAAGCACATATTTAATAAATAAGCCTGAATAGTGAGATAGTACACAAAGCAATGGAAATGAATGATAACCAGCATGAAGTACCATAGACAAAAAATTGAATGCTTCATTGGAGCCATAATATTGATCTTCTCCACTTGCCCCCATACCACAAAGTTGCGAGAAGAGTAAAATACGAGCATGTGACATCGCTAGAGTCCTAGTATTTACAAACACATCATGAACAACTTTTTCAGCTTCCCAACTAAATTTATAGTTAGCCATTTTAAAATATTTTACTTGGTACCGTGAACCAAACCTTTGAGCAAAATAGTCATAAACATATTCAATAAAGGTTTGTGGTGCATTATTGCCGTCATCCAACTCAGCTTTGGTGCGAATGAGGTCCGAAATAACATTGAGCAACCACTTTGTTGGTCGCAAAACTCGACGATAACGATAGCTTGTTTTACCACTTCCATAGCCTTCATGCATAAGCTGGCGCATATTAAGAGGAACGCCTTGATCTCTAGTAAGCCGAGCACGAAAAGCTTTTTGAACGCGATACACCGAAATTTTCTTTCGTACCAACTCAAGCAAGGCTTCACCCCTACAACAATTTCAACTATAAGCTCTTCAAGTATAATATAATACGAATGACGAGGGGTGTGACGAAAACACTCAAGAGCACAAGATAAAGCTTTATCAAGCTTAACCACTGCACTTGATGGTAAAACTTCACCGGCTAACTCTGTTCTTGCTAACCAGTGCCAAAGTTGTAAGGTTAACAGTCGGTGGTGCTCAGCGATAGCTCGGAAGCCATCGATAACACTGCCTCGTCCCTCTCGAATAGATATCACCGTCTAGAAAACAATGAGAAATTAATTAAATTTGAATAATACGTCAGCAAAGGCACGACGAGCTAGAGCTTGGGTGTATGGTGGCAATGAAGCCATACGCTGATATAAATCCTCTTCAAAAAGAGTGAAATGTTTTGCCACCATTGATCCAAGTATTGCTGCTGGTGTATTAATGCCATGACTGTTTTGATACGCAGCAGCTAAGACAGGTATCGATGTCAAGTTCATACATTGAGCAAAAAATTGCCGTTCTTCAGCAGTCTCCATGAAAGCATCAAAAGTTACATGGCCATCACCACGATCATAAGAAAGGCGGAAATAGGATACAATGGTAGCACAGCTCACGTTGGAGTGTAAAGTTAGCATCATAGAACGAAATTGTTCCATGTCCATCTCTGAATTAGCTGTCTGCGTTGCGTCATTTTCTTTGCCATTTTCACTGACAGCGGAGGCAGTCTGAAACATGAGTCGAATAGCTGCTCGACGGTGAGCCTGTTCTTCTCGGTATTCCTACAAGAATTTAGATTTAATAAGGTGAAAGATGACTACTTGGAGCATTAATTGGAGCCATTGAGCTGCATCAACAAAAGGACCTTCAGTTTGAGCTGTAGCTGAATGTTCACCAGGTGCCAACTCGGTGGTTGACAAGGTTTGAAGTTGATGTTCAAATTCAACACGCTCATCAGCAGTCGCCTAGTACATTTATAAGTGATGAAATAAACAAAAAAATACTTTTGAAAGCACAAGAGCAGTTGCTCGAGATGCATGAGTTAAAGAAATCCAAATAGTCTTCGGAATTTGAACAATTTCATTTGTCATGCGAAAGTGAGACTGCCATTCGTTTGAAAAGACATTGTAATTTGGTGCATGGCGAAGAGGACTCCAGTGAAGTTTTCCATGAGCTAAAGTATCAAGAGCTCGAAGGCAGTACAATGCAAACACAATCTATCTCAACATGACTGAATTTTTAGCAGAATCTACTTGCCTCATCATCACCATGTTTTTCATCTAAAAATGACAGAAAGAGTTTAGCTTCAGTTAATTCTTTAGATAACAGCTTGGCACCATAATACAAGCACCATCTTGCTTCATCGGCCTAAGAAAAAAGTTAAGTAAATTAACTTAAGCTCTATACAGTTGCGTGTGCTTGATCACGTTGCTCAGGTAGCAACAATTCCAAGTCTGCGTCTAATGGAGCAAACCAAGCGTAAACAAACTCAGCCATGCGTAAACGTCCTGGCATTCCTCCATGTAAACACATCATGTCATCAACTTGCTTGGAATATAAAATAGCTCTTATACACCCAATTGCCCAACTTGGTTCTCGTGTAGGGCGTCGGCCTTGGAGATTTGGCAGTAAAATACGAAAAGATAGGCAATGAACTCGTTTTCCATTGTTTTTGGCTCGATTAGCAGCCATTGTTGTTTTATTTTGATCACGACAATCACCAACTTTTGAAGTTCCTGTGGTGGTGGTTAACGAGTTGTCACCATCATCAAGCGGCTAATAAAGTTGTTAGTTTGAAAAAGTAATTACAACGTACTCCTCGACATCGGCTACAAAGTGCTCCTTCTTCGGTAGGTGGAGCGATCTCATTATCTGGTTGTTTTGCTTTACTAGCTTGAATTTCTTCACGAGCTAAGAGTTGTTCTTGACGCTAGTGAATAAAGTTAATGTGAGTGGTGAACTAGTAAACTACATGGAGCAAGTCTTCAATTATATTATCTTTTTCATGCACAAGGCGTTTGGTTGCATTAAGTTCATCAGATAAAGATTGAATCTACTAAAAGTTAAGAACTGAAGAATAGGTTCACCTTACTGTTGATGTTAGCTCATCTGTTGTTTGCTCAAGAAGTTGGACTTTTGGGATAAGTGAACGAAGTCGATCAATTTCATCTTTTAGAGATTCACACTTTTTCTCCAGCTACATACTTATAAGAGATATTCAATCAAGTATGCACACCTTTTGGTTTGTTTCTTTAAGCTCTATAGCGCGAACTTTGTCTGAATCTTCACGCATTTGTTTAAAAATCCCATTTAAAGTTTTCATTGTTTCACTCATTTTCATTACTTGATCTCTTGACTCCTGAGTCTTTTTTTCAGCATCACTTCGTTCAATTTCAATCTAAATGCATTTAATAACATTCTTGTAATAATTTGTCATACTTGAGTATGCAAAGAACTCAATTCATCTTCATAATGCTGCTTTAACTTGGTTATCATTTCATTATGCTCGACACCAAGTGCATCCAAGCGTGATCGCATAGCTGCTTTAGATTGTATTGCCTCTTTTTTCTCTACCTAATTTACAGTGAAGATAAGAGCTTTAAATACGAATACCTGTGATTGCCCATAAAGCATTTCTAAATTGTAATATGTGAGAGCATATTGATTACGAACTTTTCGTAATAATGTGCCTTGCTCAAAAAATGATACCATTAACATTGCTTCAAGCTCTCCTATAATAATATCTGTCCATTTTTGCTCAAATACCATGCACGTAAGTGCTCTAGTTTCTGCTTCGTTCAACGGAGCATATTTTGCAACAACTTGGCTTTGCACCTAACAAAATCATAATCTTTATCCATATTCCCATATTTTTACAGCCATGTAATCTCTGTCAATCAATGCTGTTTTACGATCACCTTCCCATATTTCAAGACCTTTAGCATAGTTCATAGCAGCTTCAAAGCACTGTTCTAAATCTAAAACATCACTTCTTTTACATGGACATTCGAGTCGCAAGTCTATTTGATAAATTTGAATTTTCAAACGAGTGAGCAACTACCGCTAGCTCTTAAAGTTTGCCATGTTTTATTCTGTGATCGTATTGCATGAAGTGATGCATCGGTCATGTTTTCAATCGAGTACAATCGATACCCAAGTGTTTCTTCTTGGTTTACTTGTTTTTTCGTGTCCGAACTAGGTGATTTTAATGCTGGTGCAGAATCCATTCGTGGCAATTGTTTTTTCTTTAAAACACGAGCAAAAGACATTGGATCATCAATGGATTCTCTAGCATTAGTACGAAATAATGTCGGGTCTAGAAAGGACGACTGTGTTGCCTTTTTTTCTAAGTTACAATAAGTTAAGGCGTATTATTTTGTGGTTTAACCAAGTAAAAATTGCCGTATATCAAATGGTGCTGATGGGGATTCATTTAGTGATTGTGTAGCTTCGACTTGAAAGTTAGTTTGTCCTATAGAACTAATAGCTCTTCTGTCTTGTTTTTTTGCCGGTGGTGGCATTTTAACTGACGATAACTGAACCAGAACAAATCTAATGTTGCTTTTTCAATAGCTAAACTCTTACTGCATCAAGATTAAATATTCATCTATCTATTTAATTGTCGATATCTAATTGTCCAGAGATGGATAGGCTTTGTTGTCCTCAACTTGCTTGCCAAGGACAAGTATCTATGTAAGTTTGGTATTGTAGCATAGTCAAGTAAACTTTACAAGTACGTATACATACAAATATGCAATGCAATGATAAATACAATCAAATTGAGATATTAAGATTATGAATTGCATTGATGGTGATTATGATGAGAAGGTCTTAATAAGAGTGCAAATCAATGAAGTTTGCATTGTAGAGACATGCATCCTGTTGTGTTTTGCTGGTACAAATGTTATCTGATTCTATGTGGATAAACGTGGTGACTAGACTGTCAATTGCATTCATAAGATCCTTAAGGTTTTTGATCAGAGAGCAGCGTCATACGTGATGGTTTATATTTGCTGATCATCTATTTCACGATCAATAAAAAATCTATTCCAGAGAATGTTTGAAAATTTCAAATGATGTGTTAGATTAAATTCCTATCGTTATACTACTTCCTAGCTAATAAGTTATTCCTTCTTCCTACAACTAGTTACTTGGCTCGTTTTCCATCATTATCTTCATCATCTTCACGTTTTTCATAAAAAACTTCACCAAGTGTTTCCATTCTTCCTGCACGCATTGCCACTGCATCCAAACAAAATGAAGCCACTTCTTGTACTTTATATTTGCGTCCAAGCAATTGAATTCGTTCAAAATGATCAAATTTACGTACTTTGCCAATACGATTTGAGTTGGTTGAGATATCTTCCGTAGATACACGCATGTGATGGCGAGCAATGCCTATCGGTGGTCCTGTTTCGCTTGGTAAAGCACTGCCACCATACGCCAAGTCGAATTCATACGTCGTGGCCATTGTAAATCGCACTTTTTTCTGCGCAATACGAGGTGAAGGCCGTACATAGCGTCGAACAGTTGGGCGATCTGTGATAGCCAAAGGTTTTCTACACTCGGAAGGTTTGACGATGATCGATTTTCGCCATGCTGGTGGAGTTGGGCTCGTTGCAAGAACCATTTTACAGTGGACTTATTCAGTCTGCCCTTTTGACGTAGAAAGGCTGTCAAGCATTCTTCACTGTGGGAATCATATGTTTCTCACGTTACCGTTGCGACTTTGCCCTTTAATGTATACAAATTTGAAAATAAATATAAAATTCACTGTGAAAAATATGGAGGAAGAACGCGAAATACTGAAACTCACGGAGGGGTGACATGAGAATCCTTGAAGTGTATGAAAATTTCTATGGATGCTGAACCGATAGCAAAAAGCATGAAATCAAGCTTAAAATGGCTTGAAAGATGATAATAGATGGCTGTATGTGTGCAGAAAGCATCGTGCTCAACCCACAACGAACGTGGATCTGATCGGAAAAATTGGGTGCACCTTTTACAGTATTCATTACGCATCTCACTCTGATGACGGAAATTTGGACCGCAATCCACTGCAACTGCGTTCATTTGGATGATTTATCTATTGAATTTTACCTCACAATGAATAGATAACATGTAGTAGTAATACTTCATCTTTTACAAAGATTAAAAAAGAATAAAAAGGAATCAAGTATGGATTATATCGGAATAGAAAAGAATCATGTTCACTCAAATAATCATCAAAAAAAGGATCATAATGAAAAAGACGAACGATCAGACTACAATATCGGCTTTAAGATCGTTGTTTAGAGTTAAAATATTGTTCATATTCCTTCATTGAACTGGACAGATGAAATTTTAACTGCATTTATACCCTTAGATCATACTGATCGGACTTTCTCTTCATATACGAACTATTACACGCTTTAGTGTTTGTACAATTACAAGATTCTTTAATAGCAAACACATTTGTACATGTTATATTCTTGTCAAAATCATGATCCTAACAATAAAAGCAGCTGCATAAACTCCCCTACTACCAATAGATGTAGTACAAAATGGCTTTAGCATTAGAAAAAAACACTAGAAATTGAAGTTATTCAGTATCATCGGAATCATCACTAAGGAGGCCTTTCATAAAATCTGTTTGGGACGATGAACGAATAATTGGATTGCGTTTGGAACCAAAGAAACTCAATAAAATTGGTACAATTGCTAATCCATGCAATGCACCAAGAATCACAATGCTCAAATACATACGAAAGAAATAAACTTGAAATAATTCCGAACGAGCAAATGCCAAGACACCAATCCCACAAACTTTTGTCAAAGTAATTCCACTTACAATGGATGGTCCTACAAGAGATAATGCTACTTTAGCACGTTCTTGCTTGGAACTAGATAAAGATAATGATGCAAAGGTAGAAGTCACATGAATACAAAATTCAACCCCTAAACCAACACATGCCACTAAGTTTACCACTGAGACCTATTGAATTTTTAAGAAAATATTTAATCTTTTTACTTACAGCATTGATTGAGGTATGAATAGAAGTGCATAAGTTCCATAGATGAACTACACCAATTAGTGATATAGTCATGGACAAAACACTGATTGTAATAATGAGACTTGTTTTTAGCTGTTGTGGCATAAGTAGTGAAGTCGACACAAAAACAACACCTAGTAAATTGTTAGTTTACTTGAGATAGAAATAATACCTAGAGCAAGAAGAACACTTTGAAAAGCAATGCCTTGGATTGTTAGGTATTGATCATAGTAGACGAAATATAAACTGTATGGAAAGGCTGCAGGTTCATTCGAACCATCCCTACAACAATATAAACTTATTCAAAATGGTAGAGAGAAATACAAAGGCTCGATAGATTCACTCCACTTGGTGGAAAAAGTTGTCAAATAGTAAAACGAATTGATAAACATGGATTGATTTGTCATGGGTGTCACTTGAAATCGCATTCGAGATGCTGAAATTCCATTAGCGATTCCACTACAATAGTCATCAACATGAATATTTTAGCAAAGATTCACTCTTGAGATAAATGAAAATCAATATCCATTGCATACTGAGCTCCACACATTCCATAGCTTTGACAACATTGCGATTCAATGGGAATACGAGTAAAATTTTGTACCAATTGAAAGTACAATTCAATTGGAGTAGTGTTGCCTGCTTTATTTGTTTCAAAAGGAAATGGTAAGAGAGGTTGGTCTGGACAATCGCTCAGCTCTAAATATTGTGAATATATTTGCTTTGTAAATATTAAATGTACCTTGTTCTTTTTTGTCGGCAAGAAATTGTCGGAGTTGTCTCCATTGATTAAATGTATTTAGCCAGGAAGCAATTGAAGTTCCAATAAACTTTTGTAGCAATGATAAATTGTCTACAAGATGCATTGTATCTTGTTGTACTTGAGCATCGGTGAAATTTACATCTCGTAAAACCTATCATAATTATGACAAGAAAAATTGGATTAAAGTACGATATAAGCTGGAGGACCAGCATCGCCATATTTGTCTTGAGCTTCAAAGTATGCATGCAAATAATAATCTTTTGGCAGGGCAAGAGTCTGTTCCAGTCCCATCGGTACTTGACTAATACTGTAGCTACTCCAACCAAGCCAAGCTAACCAAAGTACCAACTACAAACACATCATAGTATGGCACTAGTTGAAAACATACCAGAGATGCCTTAACACGAGGTCGAAATATAAATGGAACCCATTTTTGATCAATAAAGGATTGTATTGACCATGATAGTGCTGCTGGGTCTTCAAAATCGTCGGAGTATGCTCTGATCTGGCGATTCTTGTCAGGACTTAGTACATAAGGCTTTTTAATCCAAGGGAATAAATCGTATCGGCGAGCCTGGTAGAGACTTAATGGCATATGTAAAGTATATCATTACCCTGACACGACGAGCGTCAATGGCTAAAGCTGCAGCAAACCAAGTTATTTGCAGTAGGTAATCTGCAAGAACAGCGATAGCTGCAACGATACAAAAAGATTCCAAAGCTGGAATTCGAGTTAAAGCACCAACAAGAAAAGCTAAGCATTCAGATATTGCTGCCACCTATAAACTTTAAATTTTTGTACACTCCAAAGATTTTACCGTGATGGATGGACCAACGTTAGCCATTGCATCACCCATGAGCTGTGGCAAAGTTGTGAACTCTATTTCGAATTAGCACAAAACTAAAGAATGAATCCTACCACGTGAGATATGAGTCTGACTTCGTGTCAAGCGATCAAATTCATTAGTTAAGATAAACATATTGTCCACACCAATGGCTAAAATCAAAAATGGCACAACTTCGAGGGTGATCATAGTAATATCAATCCGCAGGATAGCAACAGCAGTCCCTAATATCATCTTAACGAACATAGTAGTAAAATCACAATACCAAAAGCAATTCCCATAGAAGCTACAACTACTAAAATTCCCCACAAGCCCAACACAAATCGCGATCGAACAGGATCACGTGGTTGACCCAAGGCAATTGCAACATACAAAAACATAAGTGCATAACTTAGTACGACTACAAAAGCATTTTGCTTAGTCTCAACAGTAAGAGCATCTTCAATAGATCTTTGAGCCATAATTTTAACAGTAAGTCCAACTTTGGATTTATAGTTTTGAGACAACCCAAGGAAAACTTGTTCTTCCCATGCTTTAGCCTTGGCTTGGAACACAGGATCCATATCATTGTTCTACCCACGTTAAAGAATTTATACAATGTATTCACGTACAAGTAGGAAGGTGACAATTAAAGCTGTAGCACTTGGTGTAGGTTCACCACAAGGATCAGGATTTTTATGGCAGCTATCAGCAGTAATTCCCCCAAACACCACGTCCTTCATAACAGGAATACCATTTTGATCCATACATGGCGAGAATGATTTGAGCTAATTTATATAAGAATTTTTCAGGAAAACATCATCTTACATCAGGATGAGTTGTCTGACATGCAATTGTAAGTTTAATATCTGGATCAGTATGCAAAATTTTAATATCATTGCGCCAATATTGCAATGGGCTTTCAACCAAACATCCTTTACCAGAAATTGGATGAAAGCACAAATCATTTAAACTAATAGACGAATTTCCAAGCGTTGCATTTGTCATTTCAATTTGGTGTTGTAAATGACCAATTTCAGTCAAAAAATCTTTTGTAATAATATCATTGTCACTACCATTGGGTAAATGAAAGATAAGTTGTTCAATGCGAAAGAATGGTCCAAAATGATCATCAAAAAAGCGTTGTTGTGTTGCAGACTTGGAAGTTGGTGCCACCCATAATTTTTGTGGTTCATTTTGAATTGTCATTGACAAAGCACCAAGACTGCCAAGAATACTCAAACCGACAGCCACAAGCAATACTGTCCAAGGCCTAGAACCACATAGACTGCCCATTCCATACAAAATACTCTGCAGAGGCGATCGCACATTTCCACCAGACCGACGTGGTGAACGAAATGCCATCGCTCCTTTGTATCTTCTCAAGTGAATAATTTAATTACATTTCTGTAGATTTTACTTGAACTTTGTAAGCCAATTAAAAAATTTGTCTTATCACAATCAACCAATTAAACAAATGTGGAGAGTGGTATCACGTTGATTTAAGGTTAGTATAGTATATGAACCTCAAGATAAAAACTGGTGCATCGTCAACTTACAAATCTGTTGTTTTCACCATGTTTTTTGTTCATTTAAAATCCTGATGCAATCACTATTAATATATATTGCATTAGCTTTGTCCCCATACGTTTAAAACCTGAAATTGAATATCGTTGGAATTCTGTGCACGCACCAATTTTGAGATTTTGGCTGATAAGTTTGTCGTATAAGTTGTTTTCGCTTGAGAGAAGGTCTCTAGTTAATTTGAACATAATGGAAATGGTTGTGAATGGATTAATGGCGAAAATTTAAAAGAGAGGTTGGTGGTGGTAAGCTAGTGGTGAATTGGTTAAACAGAGAGTAGTTATCACACCAAAGTTCGATGAGGTACTTAACCCTTTTATTAATGTGTTGATAGACCACTATCTTTTGCTCATATAATTGCTTTTGTGGCTGCTTAGTATGTGAAACTTCTTGGTTCAGTTTCAGCGATACGTAGCGTCGTTTATGAGTGATGCTAGAAAAGATAAGAAATGGGCCAAGAATGCTACAAGTACAATCCCCACTGTTGGAGAGGCAAAAGATGCTGCTACAGAGAAGACTTTGCAGTATTTACGATTACTAGAAGAGCGAAATCGAATTAAAAAGAAACTCGAAGAGCAAGGTAAAAATGAAAAAGAAGTTGAAGAAAAGGATCGTGAAAGTGGCTTCACGACTAACTTTAATGGAGAAAATGCTGTGCGAAAGCCTGTACCCCGAGGACCTACGAAAGCAAGGGCCAAGTCAGCTGGGGCAACAAAACTTAAAAGCACTGCTTCCACCGGTGAGCTTAAACCACGTGCTCAACCCAAACGAGATGCAAAATCTACCAGTGCCCTACCATTACATATTCCTCAAGAGAGTGCACCCCGTGCCAAGCAGAAATGGGCCAAGTATAGTAGTATCTCGCCACTAATTTAACTTTTCATTAGGCCTCAAGGTGTAGTTGAACAGAGAGATGGTAAAATTGTCTTTGCAGATCCTACACAAAACTCTATTTGCGAGGCACCAGAAGAAACTTTATCTGCTATGCCTGCGGAGAGTGATGATGTAGATGATTATCTTGAAGAATCTTTTGAAGACTATGACGACGAAGGCTCTAATAGCAAGCCTCAAACAAAGCAAATAGCTGCTATAGACACTACCAGCTTAAAGAGCGAAAATAAACCAGTACAAAGCAGCCAAGAAACACCGCAGCCAATTCAGCCAGTTTGTGAGATCCTTGCAGAATCAATACCACCAACGATTGAAAACATCCCAGCAAAGACTAGTCATGAAAGCCAAACTACAAAAGCTCCCAATGACCCAATGAGCCGAACGACAAAGGAATTACTTTCAATTATCCATGGGCTTACTCGAGATAAGCAAAAGGCCCTTATTCATCAACTAAATATATTCACCACAAGTGAAAAACAGTTCGTCATTTCAAATTTCAATTTAGCTAACAAGCTACGTAGAGATGAAGATGTGAACGAGTTACGACGATCTATAGGTGATCCTGCGATTTGGAATCAATTAACTACCCCAATTAATGAGCTAACTCAAAAGCAACGCACTTGGGAAGCTGAAATTGAGGCAAAACTGGAAAAAGAACGTCATGAAAAAGATCAACTATTAGCTCAAGCTGAGATGCGTCGATTAGAGCTTCTGCGGCAACTTGATGCTGAAGAAAAACAACTTGAACAACTTCTAGCTCGAAGGCGCCAGGAAACTTTAGAAAAGCTTCGACAAGTTGAAATGATAGCACCAGCTAACACAGCACTACTAGAGCCCCCACCACCTTTACCTCCAAACCCAGCACCAACTACATTGGCACCATCAGCATTGATACCATGCAAAAGCCCTGAGAAACAAATATCACAGCCTTGTACCTCAACTAGTTCTGAACTACAATGGAGTATTTCAGCACCACTACCACCAGCACCATCGTTAGTTGCATCAGTATGTAAAAGTCCGCTTAAAGCACCAAAGAAAGCCGCTCATGATATTCGAATCAAACTGCTTTCATCTTGGGGAAACACTCGAGTTCTTGGGTTAACACAAGTATGTAGAATTGCTACAAATAAGTTCATATTTTTATTAGATTTCTATCTACGATGCTGATGGAAATGAACTTGAAATCGAACCCAATTCATTAAAACTATTTAGTGGGCAAATGGATGCACGACCGATACCAAAGTCAAATGGAATGGTACGGGATTTGAGTAGGTTGTTCAATGGTGTTGCCCACACAACTAATGAAAATGATATGTGGCTTGGGTAGCATGATCTCTTTTCATTTCTTTCACGTTGTTTTAGACGTCAAATTGATGCAAACCCACTACAAATCGCGTTTGAAGTTGAAGTATTACCTAGTAAACTTTGCATTTGGAACTATAATAGCGTAAGTTTTTACTGCATCGATAATATTGCTACCATGCCAATAGAAATTGACAGCAGCATGCGTCCGTGATATTGAAGTTTTTGTTGACAATCAATGCAAATGGACAGGTTCACTGCCTGAAACTTTTGGCACCGAGGTACAAAAAAGTATCAAAATACTTTTGACTTTGATATAGGATGGAAGTGCTTGTACATGGATCAATGTTATGTCAACTATGCGAAAGAAGGCAACAAACTTACCACAAGCTAAAGAATTGCCTAAAGAGGAGCCTAAAGTTGTAACCAAAGGACCCATTTGGCTAGCTACTAAAGCATCTTCTTCAAACGATATATTTAATGCTCCCACAACGAAGTCGATTTCTTTTGATGAGCCCAAAGAAAATATTCCCTCGCTTAATCTATCTGCAGTTCAAGCCAGCCAAGAACTCAAACAATCAACTAGTCGACGTCGCTTATTTGATGAAGCAAAACAAGAAATTCCACCACCATCAGCACAATCTGCAAAAGAAATACCTCCAGTAGCACCAATAATGAAGGAAATGCCTTCTCTACAAAGTTCTTGGGATACACTCGAGCATTTTAAGAAAACAAATCGAAGTCGATTACCACTCGAACAATCAGCATCGTCAATTTCACTTGAGACTACCCCTCGAATTATTACTAAAGTCAATGAGATTTCACGCTTTACAGAAGCTGTATTAGAAACAAGAAAGCAAGAGCCTGTTATTCCAGTACTTCCGAGAGGACGAAAATTAATTTTTGAGTGTCTATCCACATGGGGTGATCCCTACTACATTGGCTTAAATGGATTTGACATATTTGACAATAATGGAGCCCTTGTCAAACTTACACCTGTATTGAATATTCTTCTGATAGTTTTGATCATAGAATTGTAGAGACAAATTGCTGCTAATCCAAGTAGCATCAATGTTTTACCTGAATATGCTAATGAGCAAGACCCTCGAGTTGCCACTAATCTGGTATGGTGAACTACATTATATCAACCTCAAGCATTGAGTAGATTGATGGTGTTAATTATACTTGCGACGATTTGCATATGTGGTTAGCTCCTTTTACACCAAACCAAGTTCACTCAGTGAGTGTCGTTTTTGAGATGTCAACTTCAATTTCAATGATACGTATTATGGAATTATAACAAGTCACGAGCACACAGGTACTAATTCATTCCAAAAACATACTCAATCATTGTAGCTATCGGGGAGTTCGTTTAGTTCGAATTATGCTTGATGGTTCATGTATTTTTGAGGGAGAAGTTCGCAAGGCACCAGGCATCCTCAGTTCTATTGACCAGTGCACAGAAGTAATATTATTTACTCAAGATGAAGTACAAATAACTTTAACGAGTAACACTGACTATGTTATTAGAATGTATTAAGAGCAATCGAGTTCAATGACATTGATCCTACGATTGACGCAACTCCCCTTGTCATTGATAAATGTCAGGAAAATCAAAATATTCCTCGCCCATCAACCGCAGAAGTGGAAGCAAATCTTCGGCCTAAAACTTCAGTTCGACATGTCTTCAAAAATGAGCCCGAGGAAGTGGTGCAGCCACAGCAAATAATTACGAAATTTACTTCACCAGCCATGCACCAAACAAGTTTTGGGTCTGGGGTTAAAGGACGACGTGTCAAACTTATTTTCCTTTCAACTTGGGGTGATCGAAATTACGTTGGTTTAACTAGCATTCAACTTTATGTTCGTCGTCATAATGAAGTCATTCCAGTAGCTCACCAAATTAATCATTTACACGCTGAACCTCGAGATTTGCACTCGGTACAATACTCTTTAATATGTTTATTTGACCATGAGTAGCTAGGTTATGACGGTGATCCAAGAACTCTTGACAAGGTATAATTTACATGTTGAGCTTGTCATGTGTATTGCTTTAGGTTATTGATGGAGTTCATGTAACTTGTGATGATACTCATATGTGGCTTGTTCCGTTTGGTGCTATAATGTTAAAGTGCATGGAGCTTATTTTTTCGTTTAGATAGTTCAAAGCCACCTGAGATGACAATTCAATTACCCACCGATGAATTGGTTTTGGGGTTAGCTGTGTGGAATTACAATAAATCCTGTGAAGACACTTTTCGTGGAGCTAAACATGTTCGAGTTTGTATTGACCAAACCACTCAACTGACTACTATTTTTCGCAAAGCTACTGGAAACACGTTGTTTGATTTCAAACATTATATTCCTCTCGATGCACCGTTGTTAATCCCAGAAACAATTCCATTCGGAGGCTATAAAACCCATCACGTAAGACAAGATTACGAGCCCCCTTTGCACCCATCAGGTCATGTGCTAAAGGTATTTTATGTTTATAAACCTTGTCTAAACTTTCTTATCTAGTTTGTGCTCTGGAGTGCTTGGGGCGATCCCTATTATATAGGTTTAAATGGTTTTGAGCTATTTGGTGCCGATGGCACCTTACTACCACCTCCAACCATGGTATAAATATCTAACTATTTATTATCTAAAACCATTTAGACTGTAGCTCATCCTACTGGTCTTGATGGCAACCCGAATGATGCTCGAGTACCTGAAAACCTATTTAACTCGATCAACAACACGTGGGATGCCTCGAATGCTTGGCTTGCGCAACTTGCGTCATCTCTTGGCTACGCACAAGGTACTCGAAATCATCATAAAATCGTCTAAACCTAGAAAGGCAATGTCATTTATGCTGTCTACGACAATCCAATTGCCATTTCTATGCTTAAGGTGTACAATTACAGTAAAACACCTGAACGTGGTGCTCGTGAAATTGCCATTTATCTTGATGATCTTCAAGTAATCAATCAAGTTAAATTCATTTCAAATCCTCTTCGTAGATTTACATGGGTACCTTACGTCAAGCACCACCTGCACCAGGTCAAACTCGTTCTGGGAAGCTCCAACAAGCTGTTGAATTCAGTCAACCAATTTTATTCACATTGAATCCAGCAATAGTCGAGGTATAGTATCTAAATCAACATTTCTTTATCTCTTTTAGGGTGAAAAGCGCAAACTTTTATACTGTGGCACAGATGAGCAAGATGTCTTATGTATAAATGAAGGTCAAGTCATAATTGAATCCAAAGCAATGTATCGCCCACCAGATCCAGGTGCTGAAGGTGTCGTTGTAGACCTTTTACAAAGGCCATCAACAGCTATTCACCGACACTTAGGGACACAAGAATAAACTATCATCTTTCTCATTATATAATCATCTTTTCTCATCATCAATTGTGTTATTTTGCACTTCAACATCATCTGGTTGAACTTTTTGACAGCCTATACAAACTGCAAGTGATTTGTCGAACTAAAACCAGCCAATAGGAATTTGGCAGGTAAAATGTGCGACTTGACATCATTTTCAATTGTTCCGAGTGATGCCAATGACTAGTTTTCTTGTTCGTCGATTGTCCCGTCAAGGAGATGATTTGACTTCGATTACTGAAGCTGAGTGTAATACGTTGATGAAACACTTGGTTGAACGAGATTTACTACCTACTGCATGCCGGCAATTGTTAATTCGTCGCGATACAGCTCCAGCTCAACAAAAAGAACAATCTACAATGGCTACCCAAGTTGATCCAAAGGACAATCACCATTATGGCATGGTATATTTCTCTACAATATGAATATAATAGCTTATTTGGTTGATTAGATTTACTTATGAGCGATATTAAGCTTATGGCGACGATTGATTTATGAATATTTGATAATTTGTTAACGTAAATGCATTTCGTGTTTGTTTTTTTATCGAATGTAGTTTTAAGACTCTTTTTGGAGTTTAGCTAGAGCTTCAACAGCATCCAATACTTGTTGAATATGAGCTGCGATTTCTCGAGCTTTAGCTTGGTGTCGGTCATGTTTTAATGTAAGAAATTGCTTTCGTTTGGCTACAAACTCAGGAACTTCGTCCACGTTCATTTCGACGTACACTTGTAAACCAACGTGCACAACAACTTTGGCATGAGCTGCGACTTTGACTTTGATATAGCATTGCTTGCCAAGATCACTTTGGAGTTTCCATGCTTTATTTTGCGCGTCTGCTGCTGCTTTTCCTTGCAACGTCTCGAGAAGGTTATCATACTCCACGATATCTGCCTCCAAACGATCTCTTTGCTCGAGAGCTGAAGTTAATTGTGGACGAAGTGTTTCCTCGACGAACGTAGCGTACTTTTCCACTTCAGCAGCCATTGACCAATGGTTCGAGCAAACTTCGAGATAAGTGCTTCGAGAATCTTTACCTTTGAAATGGAGCTGTTCGACGCGTTGAATGCAAGCTTTCAATGGATGGAGAGCTGCATTCATACATTGGTGTGCTATAGCTTACTCCGGCACGTTTACAGCAAAAAATTTGATAGAGAAAAACTCTTTTTTAACGATATCTCCAACTGGCAGCGAGTCCTCGCCACGCTACAGCGCTTTAATCATGGGTTAAAGGCAGTGGTAGGAGGCTCTAGTGCATATAGAAGGGGACAGGAGTGTGTGAATGCAGAGAAATTTAAGTCCACTTTAAGAAATTGAAGTGTCAGGTGCAGTGCATGATTTGTAAGCTGTTGAAGAGTGCAAGAAGCTGAGCTGTGATGCGAGGAGATCGTTCTCGAATACAGAAAACGTGCTTTTGTAGCACCATGGTGCAGGTACGAGAAGATGTAATAGATGGAGCATGCTGGCGATCGGAACCGTACTTCAGATGTGAGTTGTCAATGCACAGAATGTCCCAGTAGCTAGTGGGATGTAGAAGCACGTGCTAGAAAGGCTCCTTAAGCTCCAAGATTGTCCTGATTAGATGCATTTCTTTACGTGTACAATTACGATCAGTATAGAAATGGTAGGGTCAAAGAATTCGAGATAAAATCATGACCATTCTCAATCTTGACATTGCAATATATTGACAATGATTACTGTATTCACGTACGCTCTCGAGGCTATGCAGTGACGGGACTTGAGTTTTTATCAACTACAAATTTATGCAATGCAGTCATGAGTCCATCAACTTGATAATATAATTGGATTCGTACTGGTTGTTTGGTAGCTTCATCAAAATCGAGGTGGCAAAATCCTTCCAGTTCGACCATATCTCCATTGCCCATTGTGCCTTCATACGTGCCATAAAAATATCCGACCTGGCGCCATCGAAATGTAGCTTTTGGGAATCCAGTATAAACCTCAACAACATGCCATTTCCATCCTCCAGGAGATACCATGTGCAATGCCATTTGAAGAGGTAATTCATGTGGTCCTTTGATAGGTATTCCATTGAAAAAACAAGCTCCACAATCCAACGATCCAGTAAACCATTTTTGCAATCTTTTTTCGAGTTTTCTTTCCAGTTGCATAGTGGCTCGCTCAGCTAATTTTTTCGATGCTCCAATATCACTTGTCACCGTTGAATCAGCTAAAAAAGTTTTCAAATACGCTCGTCCAAGTTTTTCAAATAAACCACCTTCACTTGCTAGTTTAGATGCTTTATTTGTTCCTCTTTCAGATTCACAATCTGTTGAGAGTTCTGATGCACAATCCATAACATCAAGTACAATATCAATGCTTGCTCGTTCACATTTTGTTTCCCATTCTCGAAATATAGCTTCATCACTACATGAAAACAAACATGGTGAAGAAGTTGGTGCAAATGGAAAGATTTCAAAGACATACGAAGTCTTTGTAGGAGCATGGAAACAAAAGGTTTTAATTTGTCGTATTGGAATTGTTTCAACCAAAGTATCATTGACAGTATTGCTGCCTTTATAAACGTGTAGATACGAATATACACGATCACGATCTTGCTTTAAAACACAATAGCGTCGTTTCCATCCTGATAAAAACAAACGTTGCTTCATATGCAACCAACTTGCATGCAAACAGGTTTGTTTGGTTAACATTTGCAAACGAACGTCAATGAAATTATCTCCAATTTGCTCATAATCCATACTTTCTCTTGACTGAGTATCTTGACAGAAAGGGCACCCGTTTCCTATGGCGAGTTGCCGTTAAAGTTGCCGCTTGGCACATTCGTTGCACTTTCTTCATGAGTCTCTTGATCGGATTGAGATTGCGATTACTCTTTTGATGGTTGCGTGACGAGTCATGTTGCACACATACATTTGTAATCCTCCTTGGATCAAACACAATGTAAACTTATAGCCATGTGAAAGAACACTGTTGTTATGATCGAGTTAAAGAAATGGGCAGGAAGAATACGAGCGATCGATCGCATCAGTAGGACGTGACCTGATCAGAACTGCTACTTGTTATGTGTGTGTGATGCGTTTGATGCTTAGAGTATAGGCTTATTCCAACAACATGGAATGGGTTGATTTTTGTATGAGAAGGTATTTTATAGGATTTTTGTTGGATCAGATAAAAGAATTTGGTGTAGTTTTTTATTCACAGACGTCCGATGAAATCGATATGAGGAAAGCGTTGTAGAAATAGATACACACGACGTTGGAACTAGTTGAGTCAACTAAAGCTTGTGGATACAAAAATTACTTAATCATTTGCGTGGCTTTTGCACACATTATGTGGCATTAGAAAGCTCTAGTATGTTGGATGTGGGCCACATCAGTCCTTTCTATTGTCACATCCACTAAAGAAAGTCAATGTAGTTTGCATACTAGAATTCAATCTTCAATGCTCGATCAGACACATTCGACTACAATACAATGGGTGTCATACACTACCAGTTCTATGGGTGGTTTGTACACGATAATGGAAGAGCTCACACAAGCAATCATTTAAAATTTAACTAAACATTGCGAGAAGGAAATAGATTCATTGAAGCCAACACTAAGATCAATGATGTAAAAGAGGCTTCTTCTTTGAAAAGCATTACGCCAACGTTCGTGATGCCATAGTTGACTAGTACCTTGAATCATTTTAGAATTATTAGGCTATAGGCATTAAAGAAAGCAAATAAGCAATGCATCATTCTTATCTTGAAGTCAAGTTGATGCTGCAAATGTGATCATAATGCACACGAACGATGCAACAGATGGGATACATGCAAGATACGGTGGACGGGACGCTGCATGCATGGCTTCCTGGGTGATTACATTCGGTGGGCAAGGTGCTGCTTTAAAGTGATGGCTGCATGCTTTTGTTAAATCCCACGTCGCAATGTCACCGATTCAACGATGTCTCTGGTCAACTTTACGTCTGTTTGAATTGTGTTCGTCTTAAGCTCATCATTTGAAGAGTTTGCACGTCGAACGCACATGACAACTCCAACAACTCTCCAGGCAATCCATCCTGAAGCTCCAGCTCCATGTAGCTACCATCATAATTGCAATCGATATGCCAAACTAAATGACCTTTGTTTGATCCATTCGCGATTGATTGTTGTACATTCACCAACAACGTCTAACTCAACCAAATCTTTAAGTGATACTGAACCAATTAGTACGAAACCACGAACTAATCGTCATCGTAAATGTCAAGCTGTCAATTGTACTGCATTTGCACGACATGGTGGTTATTGTACTCGTCATGGTGGTGGTCGACGTTGTAAAATCGATGGATGTGAGACTGCAGCACAAACTCGAGGATTTTGTCGACTACATGGCGGTGGATCACGATGTCGAGCTGTTGGATGTATGGATTTTGCTCGAATTGGTGGATTATGCATGCAACATGTACGCATGGCTAATCGAACTACTGAAGCTACCTGAATGCATGAAAGAATCAAGTTCTCACTAAATAGCATTATTTATTATCGTAATAGAGGACTTGTGCCCTTTTTATTACTTGAAGAATTCTTATCTGGGTGTGTGTATCAGATGCAATTAAACGTATCATAGGTATTTAGCCCACGTACAGTAATTTAGTGTTATTCTTTGAACCCTTTCAACGCATGTCATTCATGTAACGCGTATTAAGTACAATGTACTGCACTTTGTAGTACCGTACAATACAGTACTCACATTCCTGTACTGTATTGTACGACAAAGGATACATTTTTGTTACACATTTTGATGCGATCTGCTCATTACCTTTATTATGAGCGATCGATCAACCTTTAGTGGATGGCTTCGTATTAAGCGAGCTACAGGCTTTATGAATGTGTGGAAGCAACGATTCTTCGTGCTTAAGAATACGACTTTGTATGAGTATCAGTCGGAAGCAACGTTTTCAGGCGGTCATAAGGCAACGAGAAGAGTTACATCAGTTCAATTAGTGCCATCATTGCCATTGACATTTCTTGTGTCTTCTTCATCGGGAAAGAAACAATCCTTTTATCTCTCTGCATTTGATTCAGCATCATTCAAACATTGGAATGAAGCTTTTAATGAATCTTGTGTGCCTATTGTATTGGATGATGAACCACGTCCAAGTGGCAGAACAACATCGAATGTCGAAAGCATTACGAGCAGCTCAACAACAATGCCTGTTATGTGTGGAGATCATATACATCATCTAAGAGCATCGTCGAAAGTGTACAAGCCAATTTTGGATGAAAAATTGCCATCTCTTCCTCAGAAAAATGAACCATAGGAACATTGAGGATGATTTTTATCAAATTTTAACATACTAAATGCAAAACTATGGCAACATGGAGCCAAAGACAAGAAGAGATATTTCATGCCAAGACGATGCCATCTGGACGGTGGGAAAATGATGCAGCATCGCGTAAGTTGATTGACTTGGATGCAAAAGAGTTAAAGACAATAGAATTGTTGGCAAACTTGCTCGGTGAGGTAGCAATAAGTTGCTCCAAAAGGGCATTTTTAGTAGTTTTTGCACCAATTTTGGGTCAGCATGCTATGTAAATTATATTGTGAGCCCATCAAAAGTAATGGTGACTTACCAAAACTGAGAAAATGATTGGAATTAAATCCCAAATTGGATCACCACATTTGGCATCAGCAAAATCAATTACAGTCGTTGGTGTCCATTCAATACTTCCATCAAACACTGCTTCATGAGTTTCTTCTTCATTATCATCTTTCTTGAACAAAAAGCTTGTAGATTCCATTCGGCGTTGCTATAGTAAAACCTTAACAACATAGTTTAATCATAAAGTTATACCTGTGTTGCTTTCACAAGTTCCCAACGCTGCCTAAAAGATAAACCCAATGAACTACATTGTTCATCTAAAGCAAATTGTTCAAGCGATGAAATATCATGCGTTTGACAATAATGCGCGATTTTATCTTTCATATCAGCTACCAGTTGGACACGTTTTAATTCATGTTGAATTGATTGTTTAACTCGCCCCAAGAGGTTTTCAGTGGTGAAATCACAATGTAAATACGAAGGAGTTGTTGCCAAAACTAATGATTCCATTGCATCCATTGGTGGTAAGAATTTATCAAGGGAATCAAGTAAATGGCGAGGCAAAATTCCATTTTCAATGTGAACTAATTGCAATCATAAACTTATTACAATAAAATAGTTTACCTGCAACACATTGAGCTCGAAGCTCTTGGAGGTACTCAATGTACCATTTAATGGATGAACGTGGTGTCAAGCTACATGCGCTAGCTTGAGACATAACCTAGACAATAAAGTATCAATCCATTTTGCAATAGTTGAGAATATGTACAGGAAGCTTATAAAACTGTGGACACCATGTTTTTCCAAGCCATTCAACCAAATTATCCCACGAGTGCTGAGTTAAACCTTTGTGAGTATGAAGGATATCACAGAGTGACACTGAATTTGGGTCGTATGAAATAATGACGTAAGGCCACCGCCATTCTTCTTGATGAGGTTTAATAAGATGTCCATTGCCAAATAATTGTGGAACTAACTTGGCTAACTTTGGGTTTACCGCCATTGCCGAGTACAATAGACACTCATTATCATAAGCAGATTCAAGAAACTTGATCACTCCGACTGCATTTGGAGTTGCTTTGTTTGGAAAATGCATTGACAATACTCTTGACAATGGACAGTCACCCCATTCAACATTTAGTGGACTAAAGTACTTGACAATGGCGTGATCATGTACTACAAATGCTGGGTTCACACGTGAAGTGACAGCTCGAAGTGCTGATGATGCGGGATTTTTTAATGCGTGCGATTGAAATTGTTGGACAAGATCATGGTCTTCAAGCACTTGGTGAATTCGAGCACTCCACTTGTTACAATCTGAAAAAGATTCCACTAATGCATCTTCATTAAGATAGCCAAACTTTTGAGGTAATCGATAAAGTCGTAAAAATGTAGCTAGAGATGGATTGACACTACAGCATTATTTAGGGCTCACAGACACAGCAATATACTTACAATGGTTCCAATACATCCAAAACATCTCCATCGCCACTTTCAATCACGTCTTCAACAAATGATGGAAGATTGTTTGCATCTAGTTATCATGAATGGGGCATTGATAATGAAAAAACTTTACCAACAAAATTTTGGGTCACAGCAATGGTGAGATCAAGATTCAACACAAGATGCCACCATCCACTGGGTACGTAAATAGTCTCACCGGGGTACTGAACAACCTAAGCAAGTGAATCAATCACTATTGATTTGGTTTTAGGGTAACCTCGTATGGAAGTTGATCGGGTGATAAAGTTGGGTAAATGTTCAAATACCATTCCAAAGATGTCATGTGCACTTGGTTATTCTACACAATAAACAATTAGTCATTATTTAAAATTCAATCAACGATGATATTGACGCCTGGCGGAGGATGGTTTGGTGGGTACATTGCCCATCTTTTACGTCCAACTAGTAGCGAATTCCAAGCCGAAGTTTTAACGGGATCCAAGTGCCATGGAGCTCCAGCCCTGGACATTTATTAGCAAATATACTATGAACAATTAGTCTACCGTGCAGGACCGATGACTAGCCATCGAAAATCCGGGCGTTGAGAAGCGTGAACAAATGATAGTAAGTCTTCATCGAAGACAACAGGAATAGTGTAATCATCCAAGAGCTCGGGCATTTTTTCAGCAAAGCGTGAATCAAAAATGTACAATGGTGTTTCGTCGCTTTGGCGTTCAACATAAGCTTTATAATCTCGAAAAGTTAACGAGACAGAGGACTCAACATCAAGATTATGAGTGATCCGGCACGATACATCTCCAAAGCGTTCAACGAGGTTATCAAGAGTCCATGTACGTGGAGAATCAACATCTAATACAACTATTAGCAATACCATTGTAATTATCACAACCAGAAAAAAGAGATGGCCATGAAGTACAAGCTCCAGTAAGCATCACAGGTTGACGTCCATAATGTTTAGCAAAATTTGGAGTTGTTATAGGCAAATTAGGAATAGTTCTTTGCACTGCAGGATGAGGATAAAAGTCAACTAAATGCATGTGACGACGACAATAGCGACGATAAAGAAAGTCTGAAGTAAGACTTTGTGGGGGAATAGCAATCTGTGGTAATTGAGGCCTTTCTCTCACAGGATCATGGCGAGGATAGAAGAACGTATATTTCCATGAATATCGATAACAAAAGTTACCTTCATGTACTCGAAGGACTTGTATTTTCCACAATGGCTAACATAAAATATTTAATACGTAATATTTCATTGACTTATACCTCTTCATTGCAAAAAACATACCACACTATATCAAATAAGCTACATAGAACTATCAGATAGTACCTTTAGACGTTGCAGCTAACGCTAAAAGGTCCGAAGCTGGAAGAAATAAGGTCAAATATACTTTTAGTTCGTCCGTCAAGAGCGTCATGACACAAAAAGCAAAGTGACCTAAACCCATTTCTGATTGGCTCGTTTGGTTGCCTTTCTATTGCGTTGGGATGTCGACTAACGAAAGTAAACAATGGGTGCAAGCTTGGTATTTATATGAATTGGATGATTTATTAGCTCAAAAACACTTTACTAATATGCAGCTATCTTTATTAAAGCTATCGCAATCACAAAAAAGATCTTTTTGTATGGTGTGACTAATATAGTGTGGCTAGCTTCACAAGGAAAAACTTAGTATTTATATGAATATGGTGCTTTATTAGCTTTATTAGCTCAAATACAATTTCTAATGTGCAGGTAGCTATATTAGAGCTATCGTAATCACAAAAAAGATATACTTGAGTGGTGTGACTTAAATAGTGTGACTAGTTTGATAAGATAAAACTTTGTGAATTGTTTGTCATGCATGTTTTATTTCAAATGCTTAGAGCAATGTACATCTACTTTGTAAAAGGTGGCGAGTTGATAGTTTGTTTCCAGAATGGCACGGATTTATCAAGTGTAGCATGGGCTTGTTGATCCCAATTACCAGAAATGCCTTTGGATGCAGTATCCCATTCTAAAAAGCCCTTGACAATAGCAGGTTCATCTGTAATTTCTGGCACAGTCGTGCCAAGAGCATCAGCAGCTTCCTGTAGACTAATTGTTTTCTTGCCTTTTTTGATAATTCCACGTGTCAATGCTAAAGATACAAAAAATTAACGTGTAAGATAAATTGGGAATGTACCATCAGCATATAAAGCTCCTGTTTTTGGACAAACAAATTGATGGGAAATATACATCCAATTATCATCCCAATAGACCATTTTGGTATGAATTTCATAAGGAGCAAATGGGGCAATAGAACGTCGGTACCGAATTGTTTGAGAAGCAACTAGAAACATCCATTTTTGTTTTACAGCAAGTCCAAGCAATCCCATAACACTACATAATCATAATCAATGAACAATATTTTCTAACAATAAACAAACCCAGTCATGTGCCAACGTGCAAGTTCCATGTTGTACAAATACGACGAATTGTTTAAATGCAAATTAATATCAATATCAAGAAATCCTGTTCGTGCTTTCCAAATATGTGGTTTAATAAAACCAATTCCATTAAGAGCTTGTTTATCTTTAATAAAAGCTCTTGATAGAACTCCAGCACCAATGTTCCATAGAGCACGACCAACCATCTTGACAAGTAAAAGAAAGTTTAGTGATGTTATGAATGTTGACGAAGCATAATAACTAAACAATGTACTTATCTTAGCGAATTCCTAAAAATTGTATTTCAAGCGAATTAAGTTTTACAGGCTAATTCTGTGATCTTAACTGTGTAAGTTGACAAATGTGATATGGTATGATCTCTTTTTCATGAAAAAAAAGCTTTTCATTTCCTTTTTTCCAATGTTGTCGTTAAATGCTTTAATTCCTACTGTTGTTGGTATTGTTGAATTGGTTCAAAATATTATTGCTACATGTACAACCACTGCAATCGAATTGATTCAAATGATTATTTCATCGTATACAATGCCTACACAAGATTACCCTGAAACAATTGCAATCTTGAAATTACCTATCGAAAAATACGATAGTCATTATTCTGTTAAAAGTATTGCATTCTTACCAAACAACGGTACTGATCAATGTGATTCAGCAGATAATACAGACAATGAATCGATTATATCTCTATTGGACTCGACTGAATCGGATGACGAAATTTGTATGGAAATTGTACAATCTTTGCTTGACAATATTGTGGATAAAGTTGCTCAAGATGTCTCGACTGAATCGGACGAAGAAATATGTATTCAAATTGTACAATCTTTGCTTGACAATATTGTGGATAAATCTGCCCAAGAAATGGAATTGGTAGGCACAATTGCTTTGGATACGATTGCTCTGGATGATGAAATTCCTGTGGACTCTAAAGAGGAATTGATAACATTTTCACAACAAGTATTCAATGGATTGCAGTTTAAAGGACGATTTTTGGAGAAAAATCATGCACCATTAACACCATTGCTTGTGTCAGTATTTGTACGTTTGTATTTCTAAAGTAAAAACAATAAGATAAGTAAAAACTATATGATAATAAAACAAGTCTATTTCGATAACTTGACATGCATCAAATATATGCAAAAGCTGACGGGATTATTGAAATGAATAGATTCGCTATAGTTCTAAACTACCTTTTCCTTTGGAGCATCTTCAACAAAGTTTTTACGTGTGTATGCTCCAGTACAAGGATTTTCAGCGCCTTCGACGCCATTGTTGAAATCCATGAGTTTGAAAAGTACTTCTTCTTCTGGAGAAGAGCCTTCACTTTTTCCACCATATTCAACGGGAATGTTTTCAACAGGAATACGTTTGACGAGTGCTTCGAAAATTGCTGTCTTCCCACGGACAATTGTGACCTTTTCACGAGTCACTTCGTCAATCATCCCTTGAACAACTTTCCAAATCATATTGAACCACATTGGCACGTTTACAACAAAGATATAAGCACATCGTTCAGGATAATGTTTGCCTATGAAATGAATGAATTGAATATGATAAAACAAAATGTACCAGTAAAGCTTGATGCTTTACGAATGTAATCTACAACTTCACCAGCAAAATCAGCCATACCAATACCCTCAACATCAATGACTGTAATACACTTTTGATTGTCATCTTTTTCAACAATACGCCACAAAAATTCAGAAATCATTGTATAATTGCGAAGAAGGTCATCCAAAACCACACCTTCTGCACGCAACACTTTAAGATTGATCTTTCCTGGTTTTTCATAGTAAACGGGTTCGTTGTGAAGACCACGTTTGTGATAATAATGAGGATAGTTGGCCTTGATCAAGCGAAAGAATGGCATCGGTTCATCTAAAATACCGTCTACTTTTTCTTCTCTTCTCCAGTTAAGAGTATCTTCCCAACGAACTATAAAGATATAAGCAAGAATTTAGCAAGAAATATGCCCACCTAAAGCTGCAGCAGGATCGCCTTTTACAGCATTCAAATAACGTTTTGGTACAGGTGGAATTTCATTGCTATTAGTTGGCGAATTGACACTCTTGGGTGAATTTTCTGATGCAGGGGCATCTCGACGGAATACATATTGCAATAAAACAAGTTTCTTGCTACCAGGAGCAGCTACAGCAACATCTCCAGTTGATGAGGCAGGTTTCTTATGGTTTGTTTGATCTCCAGACAACAAAAGAAACATTGCTGGTGTCCAAATACAAGCAGCAAGTACTACAGCAATCCACTGATGTACAATTCCTGATCGTTTTAGCAAAGCAAGAATCTAAATAGGTGATAAATAATGTAAAATGTACATGTTCATACCACCGACGAAATGACAACAAATACAGATACTTTATGCACTGGAGTATCTTGTAATTTTTGTGCCAGTGATTGTGTCATTGACACTGTCATTTCAGGTGCTTGACATAATGAAGAAGATGAATCTGGAGCAACCTGAATATTAAGCAAGACACCACCAGGGCCATTAGTAAGTGGCACATACAATTGTCCCGTAGGATTCGACTTGGCTTCTTGCACTAATCCAGTGAGAATTTCTGGGGTTAACATAAGAGTCTTTTCATGGCTAAATCGAACTTCAATGGTTTTATCTTCATTCGTAATATCAATGGGCTGTCCAAATTGATACCCCGATAGAATTTTTGCTTTTAGACGCACTTGTTTTACTTGTAGCTTTGGTGGAGCAATGGTACAATGTAAATCATGACCTAGATAATTCCTAAATGCACAATCCAATATTTTTGAAGCATACCTTTGCCATCACAGCAAATATATCCTCCGAGGATAGACGAAGTAGGTTTTTTAAAGTTTGTCAATCGTTTATTGTACGTTCGAACATGGCGATTGGCATCTTCGACATCAATAACAATCGAGTCTCCAAAGTGCACAAAGAGAGATGTAGGGCTTGGAGCTTTAGGATTTGGATGAAAACTCACAAACATTTCTCCAGGAGTTTGACGAGGTCGTGGTCCAATATATCCTGTAATTCCTCCCGTTTTATTGTTCCAAACTTCCCCAGCTTGGTTTACAAGTACAAGAGTGTGTCCAAACTGTACTGGCGAGCCAATTTGGTGTGTTTTACTTGGATCTAATACCGTATATTCGTCTTCTTTAAAGAGATGCTCTTGATTTGGACCAAGAGGAGGTACACAATTCAAAATTCCGTGCTTTCCATTCTTCTCATAAACACCAAGACCTACATCTGTAGGAATACTTGCACTGTGATAAGAACTAGCAGCTACAAGACGAAGTTGTTGTCCATAGAGTAAAACTCCTTGCGAGATCCCACCGGTAGCATTCGCCATTGAGCGATCAAATTGCAAAATGAAATGGGTAGGGAATTTTTTTCTAAAAAATTTATTGGTATATTAAAATCCAGTAAAAATCTGAATATAAAACGAAATTAAAAGTATGGATTCCACGTGGACAACGTTTGAATTTAACTATTCAACATTATCTTGTTATTTGTATATATAATTAAAATTCTGAATTTTATACTGTACATTGTCATGATAATGATTACCAAAATGGATTGTCAGAGATACATTTGATAAGACGATAATTGAATAAACAATGTTCATTACATGCGTTGGATCATGTTTATATGCTTTATTGCGATAGATTTCATAGTGGCACAAGTTAGAATGCAACAATCTTCTCAACAATCAGCAACAGTAATCTAGTTTTGGTGACTTTAGCTCAAAAAGTATAAAATCAATCAAATTTCAATCATAGAGATATTAAATTTTAATGATTGCATTGATGTACAATGGTAAAAGATAGACTTTTATCAATACAGTATCTTTATTGTTGGAATATCAACAATACAATTTAATTCCAACTTCAAATTTCACACCATCCATCATAAACTCTATCACTTGCAACTAATGATGCCCAATGCATTGAAATGAAATTTGTAGCTGTAAAATGAGACGAATTACAAGGAAACTAATGCTAGAAACAAGCTCTTGAGTGGGATATCCAATTGACTAAACCATTAACTTGAAATGCATGTCTTGGCTCAATAAGTACACAAACCATTCACTTAAATTACTCTTTCACTTAAATCTTCCTACCCTTCATTTAAATACTCAACCCTTCACATAAATTCTTTTGTATCAAGTTGCGTTTAACGTTACACGTTAAATACGTGGCATGTTTAACGTTGGGTTAAAATTTGGTAGGAAAGACGACAATGGATCGAGCAACGCTTCTAAAGCATGCATCGCTCCATAAAGGATTAACTAATTACTTTGGACAAAACAATTGCTTTCTTAACGTTGTTATTCAGAGTCTCTGGCACCTTGACAGCTTTCGCGTTCTCATTCGAACTCTGGATCACTCGACACTTCATAATATCAATCAATCATGCGTGCTTTGTGAACTTAAAGAAATCTTTACATACTATGAATTCAGCGATGAAAGTTCTTTAGCCCCAGATAATGTACGCATTGCCTTGGATTTACTTTATAAAGAACGCTTTCAACTTGGTCGAATGGCTGATGCTACGGAAACTTTAGATACCATTCTTGCATTTATGCATACTGATCAATTACGCCATACATCTCAAAATCCACAAGCTATTGCAAGTGTTAACTTGGCTACATCTATTCAAATTAAAGATATAGATTGCATGCCAAAGTGTATTGCCCATGCTATCTTTGAAGCCAATATGTTTGATGTGTATCATTGTATGAAATGCAGAGCTTCATCAGACCCTGATATGTGGAAAGATACATTATATCGTGTTTATTTTGCTGAGCTTTACAAGTATGTTGGCCCTCCATCATTCTTTAGTTCCATGACAAAAAATTCTCCAGCTATTTCAGAAAGCAACAAGTTTGCTAATGTACTTAAAGCTTTACTTAATGATGGCCCTGGACGTTCATGTCCTGATCATGATACAACTGGTTGTCCTGGACATTGTTTTGTGGAGAGGTATATATTATATGTCTAACAATCATCCTGATAAAAGTTGTAGATGGTTGATGAAATTTCCTATTGTTTTTGCCATTAGTATTGTTTGGCCTAGTACAAGTATTGGTGGGGCTGAACTTCGGGCTTTTGCTCAAGTAATTCCCCATCGATTAGATTTAAGTCATGTTTTTCAGTTGGGAAGTGATTTACCTCGAGAAGAAGCTATGTACTTGTTTCGTGGTATGGTGTGTTATTATGGAAAACACTATGTAAGCTTTTTTCAATCTCAATCTTCAGATGAACAATGGTATCTCTTTGATGATGTCAATGTTCGAACAGTGAGTTTATCTATTGATTATCAATTTATAATATGTTTGTAGATTGGTACATGGGATGAAGTACGTAAAAGAATTGAAAAAGGATGTTATCAACCTACAATTCTGTTTTGGGAAAAAGAAAATCTCAAGTATGAACAACTAGAAGAACTAGCTGAACAAGTACATCAACGTTCGAGTCGAGCTTCGAGCATTCAAAGTCCAATAAATTCACCTCGAAATGCTCAATTAGATGTACAACAATCAAACAGCCTACCATCCTCACCATCTCGTGCTGCATTTCCATGCTCTGTATTCACTACAAAACTTGAAAAAGTTATTGAAATGGAAAACCATTCGCCTGCACTGGATGCAATAGACACACTAAATTCGATTGATATGGTAATTTGATTATATTAAATAGCTTACAACTCATTAGGAACCCGTGCAAGCACCTAAAACACCACTGGTACTATTATGTCAGTCTTGCTAACTAACTTACAGTAGGTATCACCAAAGGCAAGTATATTGACTTCTCCAAAAGAAAGGCACTTTATTGTCTTACAAGGGGCTGAAGCACATTCAAAGAGTGGATTTACTGCAATTCGTATTCAATTAACAGCTACTGATGGTGGATTGGGATTGTTAGTTGCCAAGAGGGACTCCGGTATTTTAGTGTCTGGACTCGAATCCAATGCTGCTGGAGAAGCTTTACCAGCAAAAGCTTGTGGTGCTATTCAACTTGGAGACAAATTAGTCCAAATTAATGATGAAGACATTGCGTCATCTACTGTCTACCAAATCATGGAGAGACTAATTACCACTGCTGAGCCAGTCACACTCAAATTTGAACGAAAAGTACCATGGTTATGTCTTCAATGCACACTTATCAATGATCATGAAAACTCCAAATGTGCTGCTTGTGAGTACCCACACAAGAAATAAAGCAATGATACATGTAAATTAATGCTTTAATAGTTGGTGTTTCCTCTCAGCTATCATTTCATTGAGTTGGTGTTCGATTTCAACCAATTCATTCGGGTCATCCACACGACTTAAAGCTTGTTTGAACGATGGTAAAAAGGTACTTATATCATTGTTGTCTTCCAAATGAAATGGAGTACCAATTTCAATTGCTTTGCCAGGGGATACAGATCCATCTTCTTCACTATTCTCGACAACAAAACTCTGTCCACCATGGCTTTCTAAAATAGTTTGAATTCTTCCTATCAAAGCTTCATCATCTATATGTTCTTCTTCTTTATTCTCTTTTGCAAGACGAAATGCTTGATCGAGTATTTCTTGAGGAATTCGTCGAGCATGGTGTCGAGGTGCTGGAATCCAAAATTTTCGTTTATTCATTTTAGCACCATCAAACAAAAACACAATAAGAGCATTAGGTACATTTTCACGAGCAACAGAACACGAACTTTCTCTTGATCCATTGATATAATGTACAAGATAATCCAAGAAATCTTGAAATTTCAATTCTCGATTTCGAATCACGTCTGCATTGCGATGCATGATAACTTTGGGTGGGAAATGAACATTAGAATCGTCAACAAACGTACGGCAGCCAACATTATCACAAACGTGGCTATCATCCATGTCCCGAAGCAATTGATTTCGCAACAATAAAAAGTCGGAATACGTTTTGCCAATGGCAAAATGATAATTCGTCACACTGTTCGACACTTTAAGCACATACGTTGTGCTTAATCCCGTTGAAAAGAGCGGTGGCACCTTTGTTTTTGTCAACTCGACACTTATTTTGGTGAAAATATTCGTATCTCGCTTCTTGGTCATGTTCACAATTGACACGCAAGTTATAATCTGATGCTATAGAAAGGCAGTTCTCACTTTACCATGTGACACGCAACTGACCACCAGTGTCATATTCCCAGTACAGTGTATTTTATGGCCATAACACTGGATTCAAACAAGCTTAAAATTGTGAAAATTCTTCAATCACAACACCGAATTTAACAATAGTTCATTTTTAACAAGAAAAAATGAAGTGTGCAATATTGTTAAACAATAAGTTTATTGTTAATCCATTTTGTATTCTAAATCTAAATATAAACAATAAGTCTATTGTTAAAACAATAGTTTGTAAAATTGTCAAACAATAAATTTATTGTTAGCCAACAATGTGGTCTAAATCATCTCATTTAAATTGATATTGTCAACAATAGTTTTATTGTTAAGCCGTGCTATGGTTTAAATCATTTAATTGAATTGTTAAAATTGTCAAGCCATAGCGATATTGTTAATGCTGTGGATTAAATCAAGAGAATAAATTGTAAATTGTCAAAAAATATTTTTATTGTTAATCCATGTCGTGGTCTAAATCATCTAATTGAACAAATTTTGATTGTCCCGTCGAGGCAATTGGACTAATAAATTAATTGAAATAGATTTTTTAAGTATGATAGATACCTCATTGGCTTTCCGTGTTTGTCAAAGCCTATTTGTTGGAGTAATCGTGTAGTTTCTGGAGTCGCTATATATTGATATGAGTAAGATAGTTGGAAATGAAAGTTTACGAGGTAATGGCAAGCCTAAAAGTGATACTGGAGATGGAAGCTCGGGGGATAATATAGTGCCAGTAGATGAACGATGACGCTTTTTAGAGTCAGGACGTATACGGGTATCACTCATGTCTAAGAAAATTTCTTGGCGGAATTTCTAGTGAAAAAATTAATATGAGGTGTGTAGAAGAGGAGCTTTTGTACTTCAAATGCAAGACGATCATGATCGAGTTTTTCAGCTTGTTGAGTGAATAATAAACGTTCAGACTCCATGTTTTCATCTTTAATGGCAAGGACTTGTTTTTCGTGTGCTAATGTTTCCATCATTTCTTCCAACTGAGAGAGCTCGAGACGAGAATCAGCATTTGGTGATGTAGTTTCTTTGATTGCTAAATGAATCATTTTGTCTTGTTCCCGAATTATATGCAATGCATCTTGTAATTGAGTTTGTAAAGCATCTAAATGCCGTTCTTGCTGGATTTCTTTCAATCGAGTCACCTAATACAGCATTAGGTGGCAGCTATGATAAGATAAATCTTACTTTTTCACGTAATGTTTCTAAACGACCTTCTATGGCACTAATAAGATTGTTGCCACTTGCATTGAGAGGCATTGTGAACATATTGGAAGAAATATCATCCGAATTGAGTTGTAGCTGAACTTCCACGTCACTTGATGGACCTTGCCTATCATATAAAATCAGTGATGATACTAATATAACTGAGCTACTGATTAGCAAGCCATCGCGTTGTAGATTTGAATTCAACAGTAAGTTGTTTAAGTTCACTGTAAAATTTAGTTAAACTTTTGCGTAGTTTGTCATTTTCTGATAGTAATTGTGAATGCTGCTCTTCATAAGATTTCAACATCTACAAAATGCATAACCAAATGTGAATCTACAAATTATACACCTTATTGAAAATTTGATGTTCTCCTGTTGTCTTTTTATTTGCATCCTTGCGCATTTTTAAACAATCAGGGCGATTATTAAGCTCTTTTCCTATTGACATACCCTAGAAACGATAGTTATGTATTATCCAAGTATGTAATTAATCGTACGCGTTTATCAGTACTGGGTTTGGATAAATGCTGATTGTATTGTTTCTGAAGTCGTTCATATTGTACTTCTGCTTTACGAAGCTGAGCTTTGTAGTTGGAATCGACATGTTGTAGTCTACAACATTATAACTCAATGCACACATTGCTTTCAAAGGTACTGGACACATTTTCTCTCTAAAGCACGTTTTTCAGCTTGATAATTCTGTTTTTCCCTTGCAATAGCTGCTTCTTTGGCAGCCATTAGGTTCTCCAAATCTGCATTTTTCTAATCAATAAATAATTGATTCAATAAGAAATTGAATAAGTACCTTTCGTTCTGTGTCAAAATGAATATTTAAAGCTTGAAGTTGACTTGTTTTACGTGCAACATCTTTCTCAAGCTTTGCAAATTGATCAATTAGTTGATCATATCGATGAATTTCTTCTCTTCTCGAATGCAATAACCAATGTACACAATCCATGACTTGTCGTACATCATTTTCATTCGACTCTGTTCCAAACACCAATGTCTTAAACGGCACATCATGTCCTATATGTTGCAACTCAATCTGTCGATTTAAATACGCTGCATTCTCTTCAATTGTATTGAACTCTGGTAATTGCCACGGTTTGATTTCCCGCCCCAATTGAAACATCGCACTAGTTCGAGTTTCTTGGACACCCATCGACTCATTCGCTTCTGTACGCTCTTCCACGCTATTTAAAGCTTCATTCCTTAAGAAAACGTTGCCAAAATCCATCATATATCCACGAGAAGTGGACGTAGTAATCGCGCCATCAGATTCCATGTGCGCTTTACTTTTCAAATACAAAAATGTGCTCTTGAGGTATTCTGATTGGTCTAAAATAGTGTGGCTTTTGACCAATCTCGTGGGTGTTGTTCATTTTAAAAAACGCGCCAAAGGACTCAAGCGCGTGCATGAGGATGCGATAAGATGTAAATAGACGATTAATAACATGATAAGATGAACAATGGGAGACAATGAACGAGGTACGAGAAGATATTGATGTGGATTGTATGTGTTGCCTTGTTCAACTTTAAAAAAGTGGAATATCGAGATCATTAAGCTATGAAATGATCAAATAATGATGTGATACTGGTGTGGACGAAGCTATTCTGTTGTATTTCTTAATTGAAATGCTGTCTTTATTTCCTTGTGTGGTTAGTATCTCTTAGGAATTGTGCTTTTGACTGTTGAAGCTTGATTTGAAGAAACACAAATAATTAGATCACTTTATGTAGTACTAACTACAACCTGAAATTATATTATAGTAAATGAAACTCGTTGGTGTGCTAATTTCTCAATCCAACGGTGATTATTCAAATCTCTTGAATTGGTTATCATAAAAAGACACTTGGCTCTTGAGCTCTGATTGAAGATTTCTTAAATACCTTATTGTAATATGCCAGTGACAATAGCTGCCAAGGAATTAAACCAAGGCAAGACCCAAGTGACATATTACGATAACTATACTGAGGAATTAAATCAAGCTGCATTTAATAGATTTATCCATGGTGAGTTCCTCGACCACCAAGATCATGATGTAGCATTGCATTGTAAAACTTGTTGAGCTCCGCTAAGAATACTGCCGACTTTCAACATGATAATGTCATATTGGAAAAACGCTGAATGAACTTTGACATATTGTCATTTAGCATTTTGTCCTGCATGATATTGTCACGTTGCAACGCTGCGGTATTCTCGGTGGAGCTCAACAAGTCTTTAAAGAATTTCATCTTTCTACATAGGCGGTAAATTTAATATGAAATACTAAAGACACAACCACAGTGCTGTCATAATAAGACAAAGGCATAAATTGCATTATACAGAATAGATTTAAAAGACAAAAAGCATTGGAGTGTTGAAATATCTATTGTTTGTTATGAAATAGTGCATGTTACTACTTATTACGTCCGAGTGTGCGTTGTTTTTCTGCATGAACAACAATTTTTTCTTCACGTGAAAGTCCTTTACGTTTTCGAACTCCTTCAATAAGTTTTCGGACTGAATTATGCTCAATGATGGCTTCTCCATAGTCTTCCCGTTCTTCTTCAGTCTTGGGCTGGAAAAAGGGATCTTCTTCCATGATAGACCAGTGATCAAATAGAAGTTGGGGATTGCTAGCATTGCCACTTGTACTCTTGAGTAATTCGGTGGCGAAGCCAAAACTTTCAACAACTGGAAGGTATGCTTCGATACTAAATAAAGCACTACCATCAGTGAGTTCTTCCGACACAACTCGAGCTCGACGTTTAGCAATAACACTAAAACAATTTTAAATATACCACGATGTAAGTAAATAGTACCTGTAGAGTTTACCAAGTTGTTCAGATTGGCATTGCACAGTACATTTGTACATGGCTTCCACAAGTCGGACTGGTTGATGCAAAAATGCATTTCGACAAGCACTTTTCATCGTGGAAATCACTTGACCACTAAGTGGACCATAGACTCCTTCGTCTTCATTTTCCAAAGGTGTCAAGACTAAATCTTCAATCACAAAGCCCACACCCCACACTGGTTCATCACAAAGAGGACCTGCAGCAGTAGCTAGCTGAAACCCAGAGATTAAACTCGATTCAAGTTTAAGACGTTCATCTTGCACAATTGCAGTGTTTAAACGGAATAAATTGGATGGTGATTTAAGCTCTGGAATGTTATTAATCAAAAGATTTGGGCCAACCTAGTTAACATATTTTAGAGTGAAGAGAAAGAAATTATGTACCCGACGAGGACCACAGCTCCACAAACGATTAATATCCAATTTTTTCCAAAATTCATCTTGTTCAGCGCGTAATACCTCTTCCAATTCTTTCTGGACAGTGGCAATCAAGCTTGGGGTAATTATGAATAAGAGTTTGATGCATATAATTGTTACCTTGAGTCTTGAGTATTTTGTTGAAATAGTTTCCAAGCATCAGCATGATTTTCAAGTAGCATTACAAGAGCCGAGGGCAATGGCAAAGCACGAAGATGAACAGATACTTCTCCATCGGGTGTTGGACAAATAAGAGTTTTGTGCTTGTTATCACGGGTCATACCGGTGGTCATATCAGCAAGCTTTAAATCTTTGAAAATCGTACTCATTCTAGAATCATTTTTCAGTACTATTCATCTTTGTGTTCTCGTACTGAGCAGCACCACTGGTAGCACCTTCTACAATAGTTTCTCTAAAGCCCACAAGAGGATCCGAGACGTGCAGTGGCACTTTTGCAAAGCGTTCTTTTAGGTCTTTTACACATCGTTCCAAGTGAAGTTCACCAAGTGCTACAATAACATGTTCACCAGTTTCCTACACAAAATAAATGATAACAAGTTAAGAGTGCATAAAGTAACCTGAACATGAACTTCCACTGTTGGATCTGATCGATAGAGTCTCTGTAAACCAGCTTTGAGTTCATTAAAATGTCGTGGATCTTCAGGCTCGACTGCAACACGAACAATTGGTTTAGCTTGGTATGGCATTCGTGCAAGTGATGGACAATCTAATGTATCAGACAACGTAGCTACACCGATTTAGCTGCCAAGTACTTGAAATATATGGTTTACCTGTTTTCAATACAAATTCATGAAGCCCAACAATACCAACGATATTTCCAGCAGCTACTTTATTTATGTGGATAAATTCGCTGCCCATAACCATGTATAGCCCCAAACTGTTGGCTGGCATTTGTGTAACATGAGGACTTTCTTCGCCTTCGCCATTATACTTTGGACCAAGAACATAAATGGGTTTATCAGGACGAAAAGTGCCAGAGAATACACGAGCCACAGCCACATAAACTTCAGCTCCACGATTGTCCTAGTCAAACATTACATGGAGTTGCAAAAAGTTGCATACTTCTTTAATTGGATATGCAGCTCGAAGACGTTCGTTGGAAGCATAGTCCGACAGATTAGTAGCTTCAACAGAAAGCATTTTGCAAATGTAAACAACAACAGGAGCATCATTTTGGACATTGCAATCTAAAACAAAGTTAAACAGTTTAATGCTGAAATAATACTTTGAATAGCAGAAAAAGTTGCAAGTTGCTTAGGAACATCAGGGTTTGGTACACAGAGCCTTTCGGCACGTAATTTTTGAGCAGTAAGTGGTGAAGGAAGCATACGAGTGACCATTTTCAAGACTGATGTTGCTAAAGGCAGCCATTTACGCATAATGCATTGCAAAGCCAAGCGTCGGTCTTTTTGAAGCAGTTCTCGATCACTTACCAATTTAGCAACTCGTAAATTCTACACAAAATATGAGATTACTCAGGTTGTAAAATAATGAACCTTGGTTAATTGTCGTAGTGGTGGTAAAGCTTCAGCACTATCAACTGGGTCTTCAAAAGCTTTGTAAACTGCCCATAGTGGTTCAAGAATTAAAGCCACAAACATTGGTACACTGTTTGAAGTCCAAGGTGTAGTTCGAATTTTTTTAGTTTTAGCGTGGAAATAATTATCACCCCAGAGTCCTTGGCGTAAAACACCTTGTGGAACATCTAATTTCTTGGAGTAATAAGCAGCAAAATAGCCGATACTAAAAGCCCAGCCATCATAAGCACTGGCAAAGAGAACGTTGCCTCGAGTAGGTGAAAACATCCATTGGCGTTCTCGAGACTCTGTTTCATCGCCATCATCATCCAAAAGTTCTGAAGCATCAATTTCATTTTGCTCTTCCAAGATATCTGCTCGAATCATAGAGCTGATAATAACATTTGCCTGGAAGAAATAGTAAATTTACCTCAAATAGAGTTTTTACCTGTTCTACAATACGACAGATATGTCGATAAGCTTCTAATGGTGTAAATTGCAATTCATAAATCAATCGATCAATTTTGTTTATTACTAAACATGGTCGAATGCCTTCATGCCATGCCTAATGATTATGATACATAATTTAATCATATTTGTCAAGTACCTGTCGTAACACTGCATTTGTTTGTGCACATACGCCTTCAATTACATCAATAAGAACAAGAGCTCCATCGCAAAGGCGTACAGCAGTAGATACATCAAAAGAAAAATCAACATGACCAGGCGAATCCACAAGATTGATCAAATAAGGCACTGTTTCATCATCACTACGTCCTTTTTTCTCTTGTGGTGTCAATGGTCCTTCATACAAGAGCGAAATCGCACTAGATTTCATTGTAATACCGCGTAATTGTTCTTCTTCCGTGTTGTCCAAGTATCTAATCTATATAAAATGAGCTAAAATCATCATTTTACTCACTTTTCCCGCCAAACGATCGGATATAATGCCATTTGAAGAGACAAGGCTGTCACTAAGCGTTGTTTTACCATGGTCCACGTGAGCAATGATGCATATATTGCGAATATGAACGGTATCGCTTTGAAGAGATGCAAGAGCGTCGGTGGTGACCCGAGTGGTCATGATCAAAATGAAAATGCAATTGCCACCAATCACAATGCATGTTTACTTATTATCCGTATTTTATCCGTATGCAAAATATTTGTCACTTGACCTATTGAAAATAAAATATAGTATTGGTTGCGTGACCGTGACTTTGATAATCATAGCCATTCGGATATTGCTTGTATTTTTCTTTGTGAACAGCATTCACAATGCAATTGTGAAGTATTGTCATCTATTTCATGTACAAGTTATAATGAATGATGAATTGATTGTGGGTGTGGTAAACACGCAAAAGTACAAGAATATTGAAATACTTCTAAAACTGAGTAGGTATCATAGTATCAAATGAGACTTTTTACTTGTATGTGGTCAAAAATGGGAACAAACATGATAGAAAAGATATTTCAAAGTGTGGAATCTGTAAAGAAGGACAATGGGATTGTTTTTTAGACGTACTTTAGTATTGTGATGTGCAACTAAAAGTTGTTAGGTACATAAATGACGTGGTGACGTAAATTGAAGTTGTGATTTGTTTGATACCTTCAACTTGAGATTGAACCCAAGAAGGTTGCGTTGAGTCACAAGAACGTAGAGACATTGTACTATTGATATTTCCCTGTACAAACTTCATGAAAACTTGAGGTTTTACGAGATATACTATCATTTTAAAGTGGATTTTCATTAATGAAATCATTCACCTTCGTTTGGTTCTTGGGTCGGACATATCATCACAACACAGCAATTGACATTTTAGTAGACGTGGGAAAAGATCGTTGTTTCTAGAATCTACGTATGTACTCTTGGGTAGATTGGATTCATCAAGTCATCTTGATCAACATGCGTCAATGTATCAAGACACCAATGTCATGTTGATGCATCAATACGTGTTTTTTTCATTATGGTTCTTCAAGCACAGCTCTATCTAGCTACCAGCAATTCACTTGAAAAACAATCTCAAAATTGTTCAGTAATCCACGATAGCACATTGATAATATGACAAGTAATGGAATCATCACACTCTCTCCCATCACCGATTCCACTGTAACATCAAAATATGTGGTTGATGTAATATAAACGTTTGTCTTCTTTAATTTAATTCATTTCTTATCAATCCATTCTTTCTTTTCATTGCTTTGATGATCATAAAAGTTCATTCGTATTGCATGTGACAAAGGAATCCAAAACTTATCTTATCAAAAAAAATTATTTGATTAAACTATACAAACTAAATAGGTGTGACAAGGCAAAGCAATCCTACTCTTTTTTACATGTATTCCACATGTTTGCGCATCAAAAAGTAAACCTTACATCCATTCTATTTCACAATTAACTTCATATCTCGCATTAACATGATGAGAATCATTTTTGTTCATTATCATCATTAACAATCAACCAAAGCATTCGAATATAGAAACATATTTAGTAGAAAAAGAACATTTTGTCTTCTTTCTTTTATTCAAATAAACATCAGATCAGAACCAGCCAATTGCACCAATCATAGAAGACCAATGTACAACGGTTAGAAAATATTATATAATGTTCCTTTTAATATTAGATATGCGAAATCTAATTTTTCAATTAAAATTATGAGTGGGTAAGATTATAGGAAATAAATTGTGAGCTGTGATTGGTGTGTTACAAAATGGGATATAAATTAGGTCATTTGGTAATTCGGTGGGAAGTAATCGCATCCCTTCGACGTATCATCAATCGTAACCTTTCTTGTATATGGAAATGATGTCTTCTTTGTTAAAAGATCATGTTGTATGTGAGAACAATCAATTGAATGAAGACGAATGTGAACAAAGTTATTCACGTAATGCTCGTCGTGGATCTTTAAAACGTCCTTTGGCTTGTGAAATGATAGTCGAACCATCTCATTTAGAAATGCTTAAGGTAATTGGACGTGGTACATTTGCACAACAAGTTGCATTGGCAAAAGATCGGCAAACATCAAATGTTTATGCTGTCAAAAGCTGTGACAAACAAAATCTTGTACGGAGGAAACAAGTTGTGCACACATGGACTGAAAAAAAGATCCTTGAACAATTACGTGGACATCCATTTGTTGTGACATTGTTTTCAACGTTTGCTACTCCTGATGAAGTTCATTTTGTATTGGAATATTGTCCTGGTGGTGAACTTTTTTATCATTTGCATCAACAAGATCATTTCAATGAATCAATTGTACGATTTTATGCTGCAGAAGTACTTTGTGCATTGAAATCATTGCATATGTCCAATATTGTATATCGGGATTTAAAACCTGAAAATGTACTTTTGGATGCACAAGGACATATTCGTCTTGCAGATTTTGGGTTCTGTAAAGATCTTGGGTATTTGATATGATGATATTTTACCTTGATGCTCATGGAGTGTTTAGGAATTCGGATCGGACATTTTCTTTTTGTGGTTCACCTGAATATTTATCTCCTGAAATGATCGGACGTCGAGGTCATTCCATTGCTACAGATATGTGGTCATTTGGTTGTTTTTGCTATGAACTTGCTGTCGGTCATCCACCATTTCAAATGCATAACAATTCCTTACCTGATCTATTCAACTCAATTCGTGCTGGTCGAGTATATTATCCTCCAGAATTGAGTAATTCATTTGTCAACTTTCTTAAAGGCTGTCTTGAAACCAATGTAATCATACATATTTCTCAAAATAACTCATCTATATCATAGATTGAAACACGCTTGACTGCTCTTCGTGCCATGGAAGAGCCATTCTTTGAAGGTATCAATTGGAATCAAGTATGGGCACGTCAAAATCTACCACCATTTAAGCCAAGTGTGGCTGGTGAAGATTGTACACAAAACTTTGATGATGATTTTACATCTGAAAGTCCTCGTTCACCAACATGGCCTAACAAACGTATCAACATAAATGTGTCATCATCGGATTCGGACTCGGATGTCTTTAGTGATTTTTGATTTCAGAAAATAGCTTGAAAAATACAAATATCTTAATAGTAAATAATCTTCAATTTAGACGGCTAAGAATTCCTCTTTGATAAATGGGCTATCAATATCTGAGCAAGCATCATCCGAGCCTAATGCATCAATGATATCAAGCCATTCACTTTCAGAAACTTCAAAGTTTTCATTTGCCAAAGGACTGTAAGGAATTGGTGCATCCGAGCATTTCATTGCTTTACTGAGGCTTCTTTTCTTGGTTGCGTAAGCCTTTTGAATCATATTTGCTTTGGCACGATGATATTCACACAACGAATGTAAATTGCCATTTTTCTTGGTTGTTCGAGTATTGTAGCATTTCTTGTATACATATTTGCATGTAAGATCACTGTCTGCCATTTTGCACGCGTTTTGGTGAATGACTGCCAAAAGAGCTAAACGTACCACCTGATTCGAGTGGCATTTCACCATTAATGTCAGTGAAGACGCCAGGAATCTGGTCATTCGATGCGTTTGTGCATCTTGGGACAATAGAAATGATGCCACTGAGGTTGGAAAATCTGCCAAGTTGTCTGGCATGTAGCCAGGTAAACCTAGTGAGATTCTGCCACTCAGACGACATGATTGCTTGCATTCTTGTTTAAGACTGTGGGTATTTGATCAAGACTTTGGGTAATTTGATCACACAAATTTATGTGTGACAGTCAAGTCCAGGGTAAACTGAAATGAGAAAAGATATTTTGTTGTTATTTTCAATACAGTTCATATACAGAGAGAAATAGAGAGTATAAGTTAAAGGTATAATTATCAAATCTATCTACTTGGTTTCCCAGTCGTCAGCTGAACCAAGATGCCAATCGGACTCGAAACTTATTCTCGGTGCATCGTCAGTCATATAGCTATCCCGATCTTCATCCTGCCACTCTTCCATTTGTAAAGAAGCTGAGCTACGTCCACTGTACGAATGACCATCCTGCCATTCTGACCAATTTGATTGTGCAGATAATAGTTTTGGAAATGCAGGATCATGTAGTGGGGTTGTTGGTGACTGAGGGATTGGAGATGGTGGTAAATTGAGAGCAATCATATCATTTTCAGCTGCTTGTGCTGGCTGGACCATTGGACTAGATCCTTTGGATAATCGTTCCTGCCAGCTTGGATATGTTGCACGCAATGTTGTTGAAATATCGCCAGGAAATGCTGGACGAATGTTAAATACTGACCATCGACCGTGCACATTGGGAAGTTTGTTAGGTGGTTGTGGTAATTTTTCTTCATCTGACAGAATCACCACGTCTTCATCCTGTTCTGCAATTGTTTCATCATCGCCCTCACTCATGAAGCTGAGTTTGGACATGCGCATACTTGATGCCGGATCTACTGAACTGTACCCACTT
>JNBS01001823.1:0-18274 GCA_002081575.1 Thraustotheca clavata | reverse complement strand
TTTAATTTAAATGCAACGAGTCAAAATTTAAAGATTACAATGTATCGATTTTATCCTACACCAATTCAACTCAGTGGTAATGTAAATGATTTGGCATCAGCTTTGTCTGGATTAATGTACCAAACACCACTTTTTCGCTTTAACAATCACGTTGACACTGTCAACATAGTAATATCGTCAAGCGAAAACAATTTTCTACCGGTTAGTGACATTAACATATTCATTCCACCAGCTCACCGTGGCAGGTTGATGTGGTCTACACCTCCACCACCAGTGGTAACTTTTGGAAGTTTTACTTTAATGCCCTCGTTTGTAGCTCGCTACATAGCTGCTGATACTATAGGGGGATCGAATTGGGATGTTGTAGCTCCAATTGTCAACTTAACTGTATCAGTTGGTCCAGGAGCACAATTTGAGCTTCCTTACAAAGTAAACACTAAAAACCTTGCTTACTCAAGTTCATTGCTTACAATCAACGAAAGACTCCAATCCTTGAATATTACCAAGTCACCTTTTCCTGATATTCCAGATCATTATTACTTTGAAAATATAGTCGTTGATGTCATGATATCAGCTCCAGTTAATCCACCCGTGGTGATATCATTTCCAATAGTACAAGGTGTGCTATCGGGCTTTATTACACTTCAGTTGGATTTAAATGGCATTGTGGACAAAAAATGGTGTCAACCAAGCACTAGTTGCATTTGCACGACTTCAGCAATATACTATCCATTTACTGGAGCTGCCATTCAAAGTCAACTAACTACAGCAAGTGCATCGTGTTCTCAACCACCACTACAAAGTATTCAAACTCTCAATGTTCAATTTCCTATCCCTTTGAGTCAATTAACTCCAGACAAAGGAACATTTACTCTCGCATTTGCTGGTTATTCTACTACCTCTCTTTCTGGTATTTCGACTGCGGCAATGGTTCAGTCAGCTCTACTTGCCCTTCCATCGATGGCACAAATGACAGGGAAACTAATTGTAACCAGTGCCATTATCGACAACTTTACGATGCAGCTAGTATTTGCTTTTTCACCTCTACTTGGGACCGTCTCGCCAATTACTGTTGGAAGCTCGACATGGTTTGCTAGCTCTGCATCGATATATTTCTCTTGGATTCAACAACCATCTCTGGTTGTCAATTTTGCCTCAGCAGTGACATGCACAACAACGGCTTGCACTATTCAATTTTTAGCAGATATGCCTCATGTTTCTATAGGAAACAATGCTTTGGTCAATAGCATTTCACAGCAGACCGCATCAATTACCATATCAGGTAACTGGGATAGTATTAATGCATCCGCTCAAGTATTTTACCTTGCTGGTAATCCAGTGAAAATTAACACATCAGAATCCCAACTTCAAGCAATTTTATCATCAAAAAACCTTGAAAATATAAATGTGTCAACAATAGCAGTCCAGCCACCAAGGTTAAAAGTCTGGCGAATAAGCTATAGCACTTGGGATACGTCTATGATACCATTACCTGGAAGTTTGGTGCCTTCTCCAAATCTATTGATGCAAGTGAATTTGGTTGATAATGGAAGAAAAGTACCTACCAGTAAACTTGATTTGTCAATCTTTACACAAGACAGTGTATTGAATGCAACCATATTCTTACGCTTTCAGTCACCAGAAGTCAAAATTTACAACTCAACGATACAGAAAACTATTGTACAAGAAAAATTCTTTTACATTAACCTTGCCAGCGTGACTTTAACAGCACCGCCAGGCCAAGTTGTCTCCCTTCATGATGCTATCAAAGTTAACACAAGCCTGGGGCCAGATGAACTAATTACAACTACAATTGTGGCAGTGCAAGGAAACTTGTCTATAAGTTTTCCATATACTTACCACGTGCAATATCTATGTGGCTCACCTGGCGGAAATCAAAAATTGTGTTTCCAAGTTAAAGTCAAGGATTTGTTATTAATATTTTCAAGCCTTCAGTATACTTCTCCAATGGATTATTATGGCACTGACAATGTGTCAATTTCAAGTGTCAATCTAACCAAGTACCTTATGATAAATATTCCATTTACACAAGGGCCACCATCTATCTTCACTCAAAGTAGGTCATTTGCACTTTGTCCTCTGAATTTATTTAATAGATGCATCCCTGACTTTGAGCGAAGATACAAGTATCAAGATTCCCATTATGAATATAATACCTTCTATGTATACCCTTCGTGGTTGCGACGTTAAATACTCCTTCTCAATTACTGCCAAGAATGGTATTATTGCAAGCCTACTAATGCATACCAATAGTTCACAAGCAACATTTTATGCTGAAATGAAAAACGTGTCTGATTTATTATCATCTTTGCAGTATATTCCATTTAAAGACTATGCTGGAACAGATCGTATTGTGGTATCCTTAAAGCAGCTTCCATGTTTATCTCTTGGCCAAGATACAAATGCTGTAGTAGAATTTCCAGTATTGGTTGAGCCTGTACCAGATCCAATTCAAATACTACTCAATGACTCTATTATTTTTGTAATTTCGTCAGAACCAACACCGCTACCAGCTATTCAACTTATATCATTCGATGTTGCACCTTGGATGCCTGAAGTCTATGTCCAGATCTCTTTTAATGCCCAGCATGGCAAAATCGGCTTTACTTCAGCATCAATATTTAAGGACACTACCAAAATTGGTGGAAGTATCAATCAAATTAATCTTTTGCTTGCTACACTTACATATCAACTCACTAGCTTAGGAACTGGAAATGATACAATTCTGTTTACTGTTGCTGATATGCAGCCAAACGGATTCACAACCTCAATATCGATTCAAATTTTATATGAAAACAAGCCACCAACTTTACGACTTTTACAAAAAGTTTTAGTTGTTGATGAAGACACAGCAGTGGAGATTTCTCAAGTAATTCAATGCTCAAATTCGGATATAGATATTAATTTAAAGGCGTCAAAAGGCTTTTTATCGGTATATCCTGAAGCACACTGGCAAACCACACTTGGATTAAATTCGCTCAAGTTACAACAAGTTTTGTATAAGCCTCCTCTTGACTTTAATGGAGAAGATACAATAACTTTTTATATTTCTGACGTACAAGAATCTTTAAATCTCCCGATTATCGTACAATCAGTAAATGATGTCCCTAGCATATTTGGTAATATTACATCACTGGATAATGTGTCTGTCGGTGAAAAAGCAAAGCTGTGTGGTATTCAAATTAGCGATATTGAAAGTTCAATATTTCCACCAACAACGTATCGCCTAATTGTGACTTCATTCAATGGTAATATAATGGCTCTACCTTATCCTGGCATTTTTGTGCGATCCATTGAAAATGGTGTCGATATTCAGGGCTCATACAGTGCTATCAATAAATTTCTGGCGTCATGCACGCTTTCAATCATAGCATTAAATGAGGGCTGTGACCTTCAGCTTTGTGTTTACGATGGTATGAACAGTACATGCCAAGAATTTATTTTTCAATTTCTTCCAAGAAGACCAACAATACCCCAACTAATAGTTAAACCTTCTCAAGTTATTGTACAGGAAGATGGAGATACTATGCTTGAATCATATTTCTCCTTGACTGAAGCTACAGAACATACAACTATCCAATTTGACTCTGCCAATGGCATTATTGATTTATCAGCTTTTAACCCTGGTTCTTGTTGCATTGCAACAAAAAATTCAATTTCAGGAACTTCTTCTTGTATCAATTCTTTACTTAAAACTCAACACATTTACTATCGACCTCGCGCCAATATATTTGGAGAAGATATTATTACCCTGTCAACAGCAAATAGCAGTGAAAAATTGGATGTTTGGATTCAAAGTGTCAATGACCCAGTTGCTTGGAATGCACAATTAGATGGTGACTTGTGGAATATTGATGATCGATTCCCAGCAACTTTTTATTTGACAAATTATGGCAATTTTAATCTTAACAATAGTGTTGACCCGATTGATTCATTGATACAACTTACGTTGACTGTAAACAATGGTATTATTTCATACTCATATTTACCTGGACTATCTTATGAAGGTACAAGCAGCAATGCTTCTTTTGTTGTGGTAACTGGAACTATATTGCAACTCAACAATTTTCTCGAGTTTATTGAATATGATCCTCGTACAACCACATCTAACAATGATGTTATGCAACTCACAGCAACTGATGGGCCATTTACTGCTGCGATTTCTGTAAATATTTCGATTACATGTCAACCTCGTTTTGCACTTACCAAATTTTCTGTTGAAATGACAATGGGCCAAGCCATTGAACTAACCAAAATTGCAGAATACGCTTCATGTGGATCAAATATAGATGAAATAACAATTCAAATTTTAGCTCAAACTGGGTTAGTACGACTTTCCCCAGCCTTGTCGTGGTCCCAAACAATAAATGCTACTGTTCTTCCTGCAGAATTAAAATGGCAGCAAATTTATTATCAAGCACTCAATTCTACGGGGTTTGATATAGTCTCTGTTGTGCTTGTAAAACGAGGCATATCATCAGAACAATCTGTTGATATCAACATTGTTGAACAAAACTCAATACCAATGCTTATTTGCTCACAAACGCCATTGATAATTGCAAATGAAATTGCATCTCAGTTGGAGTCACCATGGGTTGACATACAAAATTACGACCCATTTCCTATTTGGAACCTTAATATATCGACTTCAGTCCCTGTACAGCTTCGGATCCAGCCTAATGATATATCGATTTCAGCATCGTCTTTTTCTTGGCAAACATCACTTCGATTTACTGGTTCAATCTCCAATTTAATAAAGTCACTGCAAACACTGCAAGTACGCTCCAATAGCACAATATCTGATCCTATTACTGGTGAAATGATTATGACTTTATCTTCAAAAACTAGTGATGTTAAAAGATCATGTGCAATTCCTGTTGCGGTTGAACCAACTAATTCAGCTCCAGTGATATTACCATTACCAAATACCTGCGGTGTTGAAATCAATGATCCAGATATTGCTTTAAAGGGTTGGTTGTCAACACTGACAATTGGCATCACAGCAACAGAAGTACCATTTAGTTTTCAGATGGGATTTCCATCTCCAATTCAAATTTTAAATGAAACATTGTCTTTTGAAGGAGCGTGGTCATCAGTTTGGTTCAATGCTTCATTAGCTGATGCAAACAAAGTGGTGAAAATGCTCTTGGTGAATCAATCTAACAGCATTCAATTTATGGTGAGTGACAATGGTCATAACTTGGATTTGCCACCACTGCAAACATCTCGACAAATATTTTGTTTCATTAATGATGTCCCGCAATTACGATTCCAAACTCCAAATTTTACTTGTACTGGACCTTGTTTGCTCTCTGGAATTTCTGTATCCTCAAAATCAACAGTACCAATTCAAGTTAGCGGCACCACAGTAATGACTTTTACACCTGAAATTCAAACTGTTCAGACCTCGGTGGATAAGCACTTAGATCAAATTTATGATATTGTTGTCACCACTTCTGCTGCTGGAACTATTACTTTACAATTACAGTGGTCAAGTGCCTCTGGTGTTTCTGGGGCAAATAATGTTGTTATGACTGCAAACGCTGTAGCATCAGCAATGGAAGAGTTTACTGGTGGCTCAAGTGGTTTTGGAATTGGCAATTCGGTTCAATCACTCTTTCAAAGTGCTTTTCCATCCAATATTCCAATTAAGGTGACAGTGGTGTATGGGCACATATCCCAACAACATTGGCGAGTCCAGTTTTCTACATTGGAAAATGTGTTGTGGCACATTAATTTAAATATGGTTAGTGCTACAAATGGAATAGTTGCTCAAGTTTACCCAAGCCAGCTATTGTCCGAGATTAGTGGAGCATTTTCACTTGAGTTTCAAGGCGAACTAACTGTGCCTTTGAGTACAAGTGCATCATCGTTAGACGTACAAATTGCGCTGGAAGCTCTCTCGCAAATCGATACAGTCGAAGTATCCAGAAATCAATATCCTGATCGTGATGGCGGATATGTCTGGACAATAACTTTTTACGACACTGCATATAATATCCCTCAGCTTAAGGGTATTACAAAAAACATATTGCCACAGCAACAAAGTTTAGTCAATGGAAACCCAGTGGGCTGCAATGCAATAGTACAAGTACAGCAAATATCTTTAGGATATGGTGTAGCTGAAGTTCACCACATCAACTTGTCAGCAATCCATGTTAATCCTGTTATTCAAATTACGACAGCCTCCACGACTACCCAAATTGTTGGGACCTTTACACTTGCTATACAATGGGCCAACGGCACAACAAGTTCGTCCAGCCCCATTGAATATAATGCTGTTGCAATGATATCTGACGAGGGTATCGATAAAAGTCTTGGTGGCAGACCAGGTCAATCTTTGCAAAGTAATTTGTTGCAATTACTTCCTGGCATAGCAACGTCAATTTCTCGAAGTGGACCAACATCAACCCAAAGCTACACTTGGACTATTACATTGTTAAATAGTCCTGCAAACTTGCCAAACTTGGCAATAAACAGCTTAACTGGTACACTGAACTCGCCCAATGTTAATATCGCCATCTCAGTCATTCAAAGCCCCAATGCACTTGGTGGTGTGTTTACATTGACTTACCGCAATGCTACAACTCCACCACTTTCTATTTGGACTTCAGCAGCTCAGCTGAAACAAGCTTTGCTTTCGCTACCGACAATTCAAACACAGGGTATTGGCAATATAGCTATTCAACAATCTGCCAGAGATCTCCAAAATGGTTGTAAATATGCGATTATGTTCTTAGAGCGCTTTCATGAAGTTCCATTTGCTGGTGATTTTGCTCAATTCTTTGCTGATGGGACCCAACTCACAGGTCTTGGGGCTTTTGTGGCTACCAGAGCAGTAAATATGAAAAGCTGTGGAACATTGCAATTGAATTCCAATTCAATGGTTCGGTCAAGCTCTCTTTCATTTCAACAGCGGCATTTTGAAATGGATATTATGCTAAGTGGTCTCCCGAATGCTTTAAATTCAGCTCTGGCTCAACTAACTTATATACCCAGCCCAAATTGGTTTGGAAACATATACCTTCATTTAAATGCCAAACCAGGCTCCTCATGGATAAGCCACACACCAATAAAAATTAACGCTACTCCAAACTTTAGCTACAGTCGATTTACCTGGGGAACAATCTATGTACTTGAGGATATTCCTATTTCTTTGTCGAATATTGGCCTTGAAACTAATATGCTTTCATATTCTACGATAAGCCTTTTCTTGGCTGTCAAATTTGGCAACCTGTTAGTTCAAAAGCAATCAGTGGGACAAAGCTTTAATGTTACCACAACAATTGGGATGTATGGAAAAGCAATTGCTAGAATTATGTACCAAGGAAAACACAATTACTTTGGTGTTGAGGAGCTTCGTATTGGGCTTAATGGCAGACCACCTCAAACATTTCGCTTTAATGTACATGCCGTCAATGATCCACCATATTTGCACATTAATGGCTCAACTGAAGGTATTATTTGATCAATTTGAAAACATGATATTAACTCCTAAATAGGTTATATTGACACAAAAAATCTTCCTCCGTTGCAATTGTCCATATTGCAAGGCACAACCTTCGTACTACCATATATGTGGATTGAAGGCGATAGTGTCCATTCTGAATCATTATCTTTCCCACTACGGTTCACAGTATTATCCACTCTTGGTGAAATCCGGTGCTTATCACTTGGCAAGACATTTGTCGAAAATGCTACCATGAATTCCCTTATTTTCCGTGGCTCACTCTTATCAATAAATCAAGCTATTCAAACTCTTCAAATCAAACCACCCCAGGCGTTCACTGGTGTAATTGGCATTACTTTGGTCATTTTGGACTTAGAAACTAATATGGATCATGTTCGCTTATTGCAAATACAAGTTCAGCCAGTTCTAACATTGCCAACACTTTCAGTCAATTCTAGCATATATATGGCACAAGAAGATATAGATTATTCCTTTCAGTTAGCTCTTCAGCTATATTCTGCAGAAAGCTCCAAACAAATGCAATCGGCATCTTTATATCGTAGCATGGTCTTGCAACCTGACTCAGGTACCAGTGAGTGGCGGTATGTACCAATTCAGTCCAATGGAACGCAAAATCCTCAATGGTTTGCATCATTTTCTAATCGTTTATATTTTGCTGCGGATCACCCAACACTTGGACGTGAACTATTTTTTTCTGATGGTACTAGCTTGTTTCTTTTTGCTGATTTAAACCCTGGTTTTCAAAGCTCATCACCTGCCCATTTAGCAGCATTCAACAATTATGTTTATTTTGCAGCTACTGGGTTAGACACCTCTTGGCAGCTTTCAACTCAGTATAATGGGTGCAATGCACAACGTTCAAGCTTTTCATTACCAAATATTTTATTTGTCGTAGCCTCTAGTACTACATGGAATCCTCATCAAGTATACGATTGCCCACTTGGTTACTCGTGGTTAACTACAGCTCAAGGCCAAGATATATTTACTGGGACTAGAAATGCTACAGATTATGTCTATTGGAACGAGTGTGGGTGGCATGACTACACTTACCTTGGGAATACTCGACGATATTTCAGGTTTTCAGATTCTGCAAACACAAATGCAATGAAACACGCTGGACGTCGTGCAGACCACCCTATTGAATATACACCTTCTACGGTAGATTTTGCTGGCATTGTGTGCGGCAAACAATTGCAATATTCGCCATTGCAATCTCAGCTATGGCGGATGGATGGTTCAGTAGCATCAAAGTTTAACATGTCATTGACGAACCCCAAATGGCTCACGGCTATTAGTGCAACATTTCTATTCTTTCAAGGATCAACAATAGACGCTGGTGAAGAATTATATCGCACTGATGGCACGTATACATATCGCAATGATTTAAACCCGGGTCCAGCTAGCTCTAGCCCAAGTTGGTTTACTGCATTTAATGGACAAGTTTACTTCGCTGCCACTTCAAATTTAGGAAGAGAGCTTTGGGTTACGTCCATTACTGGTGTGAACCCCTGGAGTGCTAATGTCGCTGCAGACATTCAAATTGGTACAGCATCATCTAACCCGACTTGGTTAACAGTGTGTGGGAGTTTATTGTATTTTTCAGCTGATGATGGTATTCATGGACGGGAACTATGGACATTTAATGGTGCAACAGCTCAAATAGTCAAAGACTTACTACCTGGCTCTGATAGTAGTGATCCAAAATACCTGACTCAATTCCAGTCGAAAATATATTTTCAAGCCCAAAGTAACAATGGGCTTGGGATAGAGCTTTATGTTAGCGATGGAACTCAAGCAGGAACTTTTATGCTTGTCGACATACTTCCAGGGGTAGAGAGCTCCACACCGTCGTATTTAAATGTCCAAACCCAAGTTCGAGGTGGAGTCTCGGTGTCAACGTTAGTTTTTTGCATTGGTAAGGAAACAACTTCGTGTGTATGGTATGGATGCAATGGCATAATTGCTTGGCCATTGTGGAGCAGTACTCAGCCATTGTTAATCAACCCAGATACATTCCAAGTTGCATCATTCAAGTCAATGATGTTTTTTCCATTGCAGTTTATTGCTACTACAATAAGTCCAGCTTCACCTTCACAGCAATATGACCTCTTGCTCAATGTTTCCTTTGGAAGTCTCTTATTTAAACCTTTTACAACGACACCCAAAATGAGCATGGTACAATATCAACTACATGGAACTATAGCACAACTCAACGCAGCTATGAAAAATTTAATTTATCGCGCTCCACTGAATTGGAATAGCAAAATGGACACAAACCCATTAGTTCAAATTGGCTTTCAATGGTCAACTGGAGATTTGGTATCAACTGCAAAAGCTTGGGTATTTGTTCAACCTATGTACGACCCTCCAGTTGTACTAGCTCAAGGAGCAATAGCTTCACCATTTCTTCACACTTCAGACAATCTATCACCGCTTATTCTTAGTGTTCCTGCAATTGTAATCAACGAAGACACTCAATTGAATTTATCTCAACTCTCTATTCGAGCAGTAGATTGTCTTGGACAAAACAACGTTTATATACTTGACTGCCTGGTTGTTGTTTCTCTTCAGGTTTTCAATGGATCACTTACTTTACAGCCTACTCTGGGGGTCAATCGATTGCAAACGAGTGTGAATTCCTTGATTTTGTCAGGCTCTGTTCCTGGGGTCAATTCAGCTATCAATAATACCATATACATGCCCAGATTGAATCACTATGGTACCGATTCATTGATAATAACGTCATCATTGCAAGACTTAAGAACTTTTCCAGAGTCATCATTACAGATTCCCATTCAATTAAACTCTCTCAATGATGCGCCTTATATTATTATGAACTCCGATTATGTAGAAGCGATCGAAGATGAAAAATTTCTTCTTATGGGTATATCTGCTATTGATGTGGATAGTAGCAGTGTCTTTATAGAAATCAACGCCACTATTGGCACTATATCAATACGTGATACTGTGGGGATCCAACTCTTAACAGGTTCTGGGAACAATGACAACCAAGTGAAGTTTTTCGGTAAACTTGCTGGTATTAATTCTGCATTAAGTACATTGGAGTACAGCTCTAAAAGAAATTGGAACAGCGCAATTGGAGATATGTATGATTCTTTTACAATCAAAATTAGTGATGAACAAGGTCTTTCCTCAGTATGGACAATGACTGTGAATGTAGCCCCTGAACCAGACCCAATTCTTGTATCGACACCAAATGTAGCATTCAGTGTGGTCGTAGCAGCAACACCTCCTCAGACACCACTTTATACTTTAGAAAACACTGTGATGGCTATTTCAAACTTGGTATTGTCGTGTGTTGATGCGAGGCCCACCAGTGTTATCACAGTCACATTACGAGTAAATTTTGGTAAGATTGCTGTTGGATATACACCTGGTGTTCAACAGTACGCATCATCTTTTAATGTTTTGTCTTTGACTGGTACTTACACGCTGGTGAACTCTGCACTTAGCGGCCTCATTTATACTCCGCTACAGTATTTCAATGGAATTGATTCTCTCTATATTGAAGCTACAGCCTATGATGAAGAAATACAAGGGTCATTTAGCATCCCAGGACAATGTACTTTTAATATTACAATAATCCCTGTGAATAATGCTCCAATCTGGACAAATACGGAAAAATCACTTCAATTGGAAAAGTCTACTCTTGATCAAATTTTACCAATTAAAAATGTATCGTTTAATGATCCTGACTCAACAACTTTAACAAATTTCATTTTGGAGCTGACGATTGACTCTAAAGATGGATTTATTTATCTAAACCCCCTTGCTTCAGTAACTTTTTTGATCGGATCACCAAACCGAAAGAAATTCGTTGTACTTCGAGGAACACAAAATCAGCTCAATGCTGCTTTGTCTGGATTAACATTTGAGCTTGATATGTCAATTTACAATAGTAAGACTTTCAACACAATAACTAAAAAGCAACCTCGAATATCGTTGACAATTGATGACTTGGGAAATATTGGTAATGGGGGCTCTAATGTCATTTCCACTTGGCTATTTATTCACGTTGTATCGCTGCAAAATGAACCACCAATTATTACACTGCCATCACTTTCAATATTTCCTTTGGAAGACATACCAATATCCCTCTCTGGGCTTGTAATCGATGATCCCGATATTCGAGATACTTACGGTAGCTTGATGCAAGTTAACTTAAGCTGCTTGTATGGTCAAGTGGTTGTTAGTGTGCAACCAGGACTTTCAATTTTATATTCCAACAATACACTAGTGCTGCAAGGATCGATTGAAGTGATTAACTATGGACTCAATAGTAGCAACTATGTGAGTGCACAAAATTACTTTGGTCAAGATGAAATCACTATTATAGCAAATGATCTTGGAAACACTGGTACTGGTGGACCACAAGTAGCTATAGCTACAATCGCAGTATCAGTCATGCCAGTATGTGATGGGCCATCTTGGAAAAAACAAGATAATTCTCTGTCTTCAACTGCTGAAGACACTCCATTATTGCTACATCCTCCAATTATACAGGATCCCGAGAAAAAATTACTTGAGTTATATTTGCAAGTTGATTATGGTGGCATTTTACTAGCTTTGCACACTGGATTACACATAATATCTTCATCTGTCAATGATGGTGTAAGCAGTGTATTTTACTCGAATGCTAACATCACTGGAACTGCTGAAGATTTAAATGCTGCTTTAGCTGGTTTAATCTATATACCTTCAGAAAACTGGAATTCGCGAAGAAATTATGGACTTGTTTTTGATCGTCTTCATCTATCTCTCAGTGGAGTTGCTTGCAATGACATTCCATCAACCATTCAAATATTGATTGAAGTCACAGAAGTCAATGATTCTCCAGTGATAACTTTGCCACCATGGGCTTCTCCAAACAGTTCTACAGCTTTATTTCCTTTGTCTGAAGATGAGGTGGCATTTCTTGGTCCAATTGTAGTAGCAGACCCTGATGCATTTACACTTGAGGTTACTGTGAACTGCTCCAATGGCACACTCAACCTTCTAAGTTCACCACCGACACTTTACTTTAGCGCTGGTGCAGCTACAAAAAGCTCCCAAATAGTATTTGTTGGAACTCTACATGATATCAATGCTGCTTTAAGTGATGTACGCTTTGTCCCTGGAAAGAATTATGTTGGTTTGGTGGCTATCAAACTGAGTGTGACGGACTTTTCAACCTTTTCAACTGCAACGATATCAGTCTCTATTAGTGCAGTAGAAGACCCAATTAATATACTTTTACCTGAAGAAATAGCTGCAGTGCAATACAACAAGACTGTAAGGCTTGGAAATGTTTACTTTCCTGAAGAAATCACAGCTTTACACCAGTCACCACCTCCATTTACACTTTACATGAGTGAAATGGTTCAACCAGATACGAAATCGGGGATTTGGGGCACTGGAATTCAATGGAGAAATACCCTCGTAAATAGTACTGTGGTATCACCATCACATTTTGCCACTTTTAATGGACATATTGTCTATCAAGCTTTTACACCTGAGTTGGGATATGAATTATGGCAATCCAAAGGTACAACAACTACTCTTTTAGCAGATCTTTGGCCTGGTACAATGAGCTCAAATCCAACTGAAATGCTCGTGTTTTCTCGAGACAGTAAATTATATTTCATCGCTGATGGCATTGATACATCATGGATGATTTCACCATGGCTAGCTGATACTTGTCAAGGATTTCGAAAGAGTTCAATCTCTAGCTCAATTGCTTATGCAGTCTCAGGTTCTAATATATGGGACCCATCAGCAGTATGTCGTTGAGATGCCAATTGATTTGAATATTTTCTTAGGTTCATGACTGCCCTGAGGGATACCAATGGGCCACTACAGCTCAAGGATCAAATTATTTTATAGGACGTCAAGAAGGAAATGGATCACATTCTGAACCATTAACGTATTTTGGTGAATGTGGATGGAATGGGTATATTTGGGGCGGTCAATCTCGTCAATGCTTTCGCTTTTCAGACTCCAAGGTATAAATTCACTATGCATCAATTCAATAGCAATTTTTGTTGTTAGACTACTGGTGGATGTAAGCATTCTGGGCAGCGTGATTCATTTCAAATTCAGACTGATTTTTCCACACAAAACTTTGCTGGTGTTGTGTGTATTGCTCAGGATTCAACACAAACACAAGGAAGAGGATTATGGAGAACCGATGGAAAAATTGTACAAAGAATCACTTCTGGTGCATTGAATCCGAAGTATTTGGTTGAGTACAATTCACAATTATACTTCCAAGCAAATACGTATGACTTGGGGACAGAACTTTGGACATTTGATGGAAACCAAGCTTCAGTGGTAGCTGATTTAGCTATTGGCAGCAGAAGCTCAAATCCTCGATATTTGACTGCCCAAGGCTCTAAACTCTATTTTGCAGCCGATAGTGATACTTTTGGAGCAGAATTATGGCTATACGATGGAATAAATGCAGTGCTCGTTTATGATATTTGCCAAGGCACTTGTTCATCAAATCCACAATATTTCGCTCCATTGGCAAACTGGTTGATTTTTCAAGCTACTGATGCAACTCATGGCACTGAGCTATGGAAAACCAATGGTGTCACCACTGTTCTCTTAATGGACATTGCTGCTGGACAGTTGAGCTCTTTACCATCTTACCTTACGACATTTAACAACAAAGTTTATTTCCAAGCAAACGATTACATTCATGGCAATGAACTTTGGGTTGCTGATGGTATATCTACTTCACTTTTAATTGATCTTATTGCTGGTGTACCTTCGTCATCCCCTCAATATTTTACTGTGGCTTCTGCTGGTATTCGCAGCAGTAATTCAGTCCCTCAATCGCTTTATTTCATAGCACAAATGCCTGATGGAGCCGAAGGTATATATTTCACTGATGGTACTTCATCAGGCACAACTCTATTATCAGCACAAGTACCTATGGACCACTTGGCACTTGATACTATGCCAAAACCAGCATTTGGTGTTGCTCAGAACGCAATATTTTACCCATCAAGAGATACTCTATTACCTTGGAACACAGTTTGGAATGGTGTATCACCAAAGCCCTTGGCATCACTATTACGCCCTCAATCAATCTTTTTGGTCGACTTTGACATGGGTCAAGGGCTGGTTGAGTTTATAATCCAAGCTTCAGCTGGTTTACTTACCATAACAAACCAACAAGTCATATTTACAAGTGGAGCAAGTGGAATTGCAAGCAACTACTTGAGTTTACAAGGCAGTGTGCATGATATCAATGAAGCCTTACGCAATGTATTGTACACTGCGCCTGTAAATTCGACATTGTTTGATCAAATATCAGTATCAGCCCATCGAATCAAGTCGTACATAGCACCAACTAGAAAGTCATTTCAAGTTAGATTGTATTCATTTCAGTACTAAATCATTATTGATGTATTACACGGCACTAATAGTTGAACGACGTCGTAGAATACCACGTAGAAAGCGAGGACGATCAACCAGTTCTTGACGGAATTGGAGTTCCATCGGCCGTGTAGCTTCACCTAGTTCCCATACTGTACGACGCAAACCCGTGTACTCAACATTTGTATTTTGGTTGATACGAACTAAGCAATCCCCAACGTTTACAGACGGGAATTTTTCTTTGAATGCTTGAGTCATACTAATCACAACTATTTTGACACGTTGACTTTTGCTTTCACTCACTCCTTCTAGAGAGAGGCCAATGGGTCCTGTAAACGTAATTGTGATAGTATTAAAGGATTCAGTCTTCTTAGGCGCTTTAACAGATTCTTTACGAACAATCGACACAGCTACCATTGCAGCAAATCGATGCACACCAGAGGTAGCAATTTGAGTCATTAAAGCTGGAGGAGGTATATCACTAGAGACTAAAGAAGTGTCCCAATCTTCACTTTCAGATGAGCATGATTCAAGCGTGTTTAGGTCGTCTTCATCTTCTTGATTGTTGCTTCTTGTGGAGGATAGAGAATGGGATTCTGGTAATTCAGATTGATTGCCACTACATCGATTTAGCAGAGATAGTTCAACTACAAAATTTACCGATTTAATTCTTTCAACACCAAATCATTCACACTTTTAACCGATACTGTTTGCCCAGAATCAAGGTCTTTTACACATAAAGTATCTTCCAGTGCTCGTAAAGTTGCTGCTGGTAGCTCTACTGGATTGGGACGGTATTGTTCATAGTAAATACGATATATCGAAGGCTTATCGAGCACTTCATGGTCAAGGACAATGCAACCAACATTGCCTAGCTGAATTAAGTATAATGAAGACAAAGGTCGAATACCTGGTGGCACGGGAATTGTACGTGCCATTTGTTCCCACATTGGAACTTCAGAGTTGAGGTCTACAATTCGTATTCGATCCAACGTGCTATGGTCCATAGGCGCTTCAAAACGAACTTTCAATGGTTTTTTAAACTCATGCGTAAAGCTTGTGATACTCAATCCATATCCTCTCTCATGCATGTGCTTGTCAAAGTTTGTCCAGCATTGTCGGACAGCAATTTCATGTGAAAGTTGTTCTGTGTGTTGTAGTAAACTGCGTGCTTTTTGAATTCTTGGAAAAGATAAATCGGTAAAGCCAAAGCCAAAGATATTATACTCTACAGCTACTCCACGACGCGTGAGTTCTTGTACAACATCTAGAGCTCCTGTGGCACTGCCAATGGTCAGATCAGTTTAATAATGACATTATTACCACGCATAATGCAAACAGCTCCAGCCACGAGCATCAGTGTGATTGATATCACAGCCTGCATCCGCTAGGATCACACACATACGCAATCGAGCGTCTGTGTCATACTTGATGGCCAACCTACACACTTGTTGGATGATTTTTGAAGCGAATTTTTACATGAGCAAATTGCGGCTGCGTTTATCAATATACTTGACATTAACGCCCTTTTCTATTGCCATGCGAACACCTTCTACGTGGCCATAACGAAGAGAATGCACAAGCATCTTCAGCAGGGCGACATGCAGCAGCGTTTGCACGCCCATTTTTGCCAACTAAATAAAATCCAGCTACTAAGTATACAAATTTCAAGTTCAAAGCATCTTGACGAATTAAATTACTTATAACGCTCTCCCAGTGATTCCCACGTGATAAACACTATTTTCACACAACTTTAATACTAATATCAAGTTATTATCTATTTGTGTCGTGTGAAAAAAGGTTGGGATGGTGTTTTTCACAAGCTGGAAACGGCGAATCCATGTGGCGTTTAAATTTGGCACCTGCCATTAACAAATATGGCATTTATGACAAAGCGTTAAACATGGCTAGTGCCATTTTTAAATGATGATAAATTTGGCAAGTGCCATTATTAACAAGAAGAAAGTAAGAAAACAATTAAGCTTGAATTAACAAATTAAAGATGCAATCATAAAGCTCGATTAATTGTATATAGATGTGATGGATGTTGTTCCTTGAATTTAATCTTCGTACATCCATTTGTTGCGGATACGATGGCGCTTTCTCTTTTTTTCTTCATTGAATTTCTTCCAATCGATATTTTTCTTTTGAAGAGCTTCCTTAATACGTTTGGCTTCAGCACGATTCGCTTCAAACGTTGACAAATCAAAGAAATTGCTCATTTGACGCCCAGCTTTGTCTGTGGGAATACCTTGTTTGGTCCAGTAATCCGTGCCCATTGAAGCACCAGCAAATCGACCGCTAACGAGGCCAACTTGGGCGGTTGATGTATAGTCATGGCCGACTTTAGCTGCAGCAGAGTTTTTGGCGGTGCTCTTCGTGTCCACAGGGACCCAGTCGGCCGCCTAAAAGGTGTGAGTGCGCATCATACCATTACAGTATACCACATACACCCGACGCGATTCCTCCTTCAGTGGGGATTTCCCATTGTGTCGTGTTGGTTTGGGTGTCGTAGTAGTAGTATCTTTCCGTGTTGGTATCGTAGTGCTGTTGCCAACGCATTTTACCATTGCTAGAACCGACATTACCGAGGATAGAGTTAAGACGATTAACAGGATCATTTTTTGCAGCAGCAGACGCAGCCGGTTGGGCATGAGTAGCAATCGTATTACCTGCAGTCGATGCAGCAGCCGCAGACGATGCTTTATCCATCCATTCTTGATACTTTGCACTTCCAGTCACAGCTTGAGTTTCAGCACCAGTGCCATCTTTAATCACAGCTCCCGTTGGTTCAGTCCAAGTAGTTTCCTTGGTTTGAACATTAAAGTAATAATGTTTCTGCGACGATTCATCATAATATCGATAATAATCAGGCTGTTCATCTTCTTGGGTTGCCTTTGTTGCTCTCGTTTCATCATTTTCTTGAGTACTTGATTGATTGGTAACAGCACCAAAAGTATATTCTTCATCCATGTTTTCATCCACTTCTTCATCATCATCTTCGCCTTGATCCGAAGTATAAAACGCTGGAGCTTCCCATTGTGTCTTTCCTGAATTCATATCGGAATAATATGGTTTGTTTGTCGTTGGGTCAATGTATTTGATCCACATACATCCATCATCGTCCACTTGTGGTTCATTTTTCGCTTCTTTCGACGCTTTTTCACCTCCAGACTCTTCATCTAGCCCTACAGGCTTCTTCCACGATGTCTCACCCGTCTCCTTATTGTAGTAATAGCTCATATTTGAGTCAGCATCCAAGTGACGGACCCATGCCGAAGTGCCGCTCATTTGCCGAAAATTAAATTTCTATCCACCACGTAGTCCCATGGTTCATTTAAGTTCGTCTAAATCCACACAACTGTACTAAACCCCTAAAAAAGTTAAACCCCTCAACTA